>CM049801.1:11288745-11473679 GCA_027422405.1 Ptychobarbus kaznakovi | reverse complement strand
ATCCGTACGAGGAGGCCCAGCTTTTTGTCTGCTGTTCCATTATTATTGATATGGACCCTTCGCTTATAGTTCCATCGTGGGCTTTTATACATCGGCTGCGCCCGCCTTTGTTCCTTGAGGAGCTGTTATACAAAAAAGGGGTCCGCATGCAAGAAGCCGGTCGGCCCTTCGGCGCTAAAAGGGGAGGGAAGCTGGTCCCCCCCGCAAGGGGAGCTGTCCCCTCTCCGTCTCTCTGGGGGCCTACCCACCCTATCCAGACTTTGTCCGTCGCGAGGCCACAACAGCCAGCAGCTGCCACGCTGCTCCAAAGCTGGGCCCAGGACAAGGTGACATGACAGGGGAGCCCAACCTACCTAAATTATGCAGCTGGGTCAGCCATTAGAGGCAGGGTGCTCCTCATGGGGTAGTGGATGATTAGAGCCTGTGCCTGTTTATTCGCACGACAGGAACAGTTGAATAAACAACTGCGTAAATGAAGTCGGCACTACTGAATAGAACAGCAGGGTTAAACTGAAAATCCTGTGCGGTTAATGCCGATTCCTGATACCCGGGAGCAGCCCGAGTCTAATTTGCATGGCAAGAAATGATGAATATGGTATTGTAGCAGAGTGACCTAGGAAGTTTTTAAAAGGAGCAAAATGACTCCAAGTAGTCAAAGACGTTTGGCATATTCCCGACTGTGCTTTTCCTGGAACTCCATAAATGTAGACTTCAATCTTCCAGTGTGGTGTGAGCATTGCAGCACAGTATACAGAAATAATAATCCTGGCTAAAAATAGCCCCCCACAGACAGCGGCTCATATCAAAAGAGCTAGCTTAGTGCGCTTGATGAAAACACCACGTCAAAATCCTTCGCTACTCTACTCTACTCTCTCTAATGTACAAGTACTTTAATTCTGTCAGTTCGGGCTGCCAGGGTCAATGCATTTTGAAAAATAAGAGCAAGTCTGGTTTCATGCGGAGTGTAATCTGGTTTCTTTGAAAGCAGCATCAAGTTGGAATGGTGACCTAGTGCAAACTGAAAACTGGGTGTACTACAATGCAGAAAAGCCCCACAAATGCATGCTAACTTCATTTTTCACTTTCAAGTTGAGCTCCTGTTGTTGAACTTGAACAACAATGCACAAAGACCACTGATAAAAATAAATATCTTAAACACATTGAATGCAAAGTTGCTTCAAATATTATAGAAAATCTTTCAAATTAAGGCCAATACCGACAGTAATTATTTTCATATTTCATATTGTTCAATGTTGTATATAACTAATATTTTTTTGAGCAATCATTCTTTTCATTTATTTTTTATGTAAGTCTCACTTTGTTATAATCATTTTACCAAGAGTAGTTGTTAAAACAAAAGTGAAACTTATAAATATGCATATAAATGGACTTGTAAACATTGTACTACTATGAGGATTTATTGTTCTTAATTTTCATAACATCTGCATTTTATGAAAATTCTAATGATGATCCTATTGTCAACAATTTGTCCTTGTACTGTCTGTGCCCTTTTTCATTGTTTTATAAAAAGATGACCTTGCAATGTTTAATGTTTAATCAAAATATCATAACTCAATCCTCCAGTGAAATGCCAGACTTCTCTATGAAGGACTTCTCCAAACCTTTAATCCTAAACTCCGCCCCTTTCTTACAATTGACTTCGGTTTCGCAGATCTACCTCCATACAATCAACAAGCAATAATTTGAAGCATGTCCCTGCCACTTTAAAAAAAAAAATCCATAATCAGTTTCACTCAGACATATGTGGCAATACAGAAGAAAAGGTGCAACACATCAATTTAATCATGACTTTAACCTTAACACACAGTGTGAATTCTTAAAGTGTAATTCTAGAAGCACAATGACAAAAAAGAGACACGCTGCAACTTTATTTTGCCATTCAAGCCTTTCGAGGAGAACAGCAGTGGCATACATTGGTTAATATTTTATGAGTGCTCCTCAAAATACTACCTCATGTCTAAGAACGCTGAGCTCGATGTTCTGATGTACTGTGATGCGCTTCAAATATACACACACCCTTAAGGGATCCGGCAGGCTTCCTCAGAGCACTCTACTTTTAGGTCTAAAGCAGAGCCTTAAGTATTCATAAAGCCTCCAGGTCAATGGAAACGACAGGGATCAGGCCTCATGATGCTGGACACAACAAAATAATGGAGATGATAAAGTCTGCTTGAGAAGAAAGGAGTCAAACAGTAATGTGTGACATGGCCAGAACTACTCAGTTTTCATTTCATATATTTAGTTTTTGGTTTAAATAACAATAACCTTGGTGACAGTGTGATGCTAGCAGGGAAGTAATGAACATGAGTCAGAATAAAGGCACTCTGGTGAATAACCTTCAGCGGCACGAGACGCGTGATAGAAAGTGACAGTGGATCGTACCATACTGTGACTGTGAGAGGAGTGAAACATCACCGTGCACGGCCCCTGCGGCCTGCTGGGATGGACACATGTTACAGGGTCAAGTGACCTGAAAGTCTCTGTAGCTAACACTTCAAACATTAGCAGAAAATCCTATGGGAAGACACAGAGATGCACTTTTTTTCCTAATCAGTAAGTCAAGGAAGGACAATTTTACTGTTACAATCTGCTCATAAATCAAAATGACATCTTAATGGTTATATCTTAATACGTTGTTTGATTTATTAAACTCATGCAGCAGTAATAAGGAGAAAAACATTTTACACATTATCCATCACCCCAGTGAAAAATAAATACAAAATGTACAGTATATGAAATACATTTATTTCAAGCTAAGTATACAACAAGTAAATTTTCATATTTATGTACTTAATAAAAATACCCTGGAACTGTACTTTTGGTATACTAAATTGGTATATTTAAAGTCTGCTAAATTGGGACAACTAATTTCATATGCATTTTAATTGTGCGGAAGTAGTAATAATAATAATAATAGTTTGTGACATTCATATAGCGCTTTTCTGGGTACTCAAAGCACTTTACAACAGCTTACTGGTGGAGAGGAGACAGAGTGATGAAGCCAATCAGTGTATGGGGATGATTAGGAGGCCATGATGGTCAGAGGCCAATGAGGCAATTTGGCCAGGATGCCGGGTTACACCCTACTCTTTTTCGAAGGACATCATGGGGATTTTTAATGACCACAGAGTGTCAGGACCTCGGTTTAAACGTCTCATTCGAAGGACAGTGCTTGTTGACAGTATAGTGTGTCCCGTCACTACACTGGGGTGTTAGGACCCACACAGACCACAGGGTGAGCACCCCTGCTGGCCTCACTAACACCTCTTCCAGCAGCAACCTAGTTTTCCCAGGAGGTCTCCCGTCCAGGTACTGACCAGGCTCAACCTGCTTAGCTTCAGTAGGCAACCAGTCTTGGGCTACAGGGTGATATGGCTGCTGAAGTCTAACGAAAGATATCCTGAAGTATATCTGATTGTGCTAAAGTGGAACTATTGCAAGTATACTTCAGGAACACTTTAAATATCTTGAATTTAAAAACATTATTATACAATCCTCATCAATAGTGACATTAAAACACACATTAGGCTTATTATTGAGAAATGTGCATTGTGCACAAGTAGTACTCAAATTAAAGATTAATTATAATATTTATATCAGTATGTCTTAGGCGATATGTCGATAATTGTTAATAGATTTGAACCATACTTAAGCCCCATTCATACGAAGAACAATAACTATAACAGTAACTATAAAGATAACGATATTAGCATCCACACCAGCGGACGATGTCGTCTGTTTATTCTAAGCGCACGCTCATCTGCTGCTTTAAATTCTCCAGCTTGTTATGGCAGGATTGATTCTTATTGGTGGTCAATATTTTTATCGTTCATCAGCTGGAAAAAAAAATTCTGAAAGTGATTCCATCGATATAGTTTATCTGTGCCTTTATCGTTATAGTTGTGGTGTGGACTGTATTTTAAACTATAACTTTTAAATAACTAATTATTAAATGTATATAACTATAAATTTAAATATCAATAATTAATCATACGTTTTTAACAGAAATTATTTATTTTATTTAATCTTGGATTTTTGTTATATTATTTAATGTTATCTCATATCTGATTCGATTTTTATTTTATGTGTAAAAAAAAATCTAAATGTCTTCAATGAATATTATTTAATATAATTTTTCATGATTTATGATTAAACTGCATTAATTGTATGCAATAATCAAAAATGGATTTGTATTATGTGTATCAGTCATTCCATTGCACAAAAGGTTTTTTATAGTGAAAACGGTTCTTCAGATATTTAAAATGTTCTCCAAGAACTTTAAGGTTTATTCTGCCAGCCAATATGGCCCCTCAGTCAATGGCATCACTGCGAGGTTAGTACTCTGTGTCAGATTGAAAGGAAAATAAGCAGTTTCACACGTCCCTAATCTGTGTGCTTTCTACGTTACCCAGCTCCACTCACCATATTAAAAGTAAAAAAAAAAATGCAAATAAAATAGTGAAAAATCAGTTTGAAAGCATTTCTGTTTCATCTCCGGCACAGGAGGAAAACAGCTTCCTGACGACTTTCATGATGAGTGCATTTCCTCTGCCCTTTCTCTCTCTTCATCATCTCACTCTCTCTTGCACTTTTTCTTTCCTGCCAAGCGAATTAGATCAGTTAAGGAGGAGGCGTGTCTCCCTCAGGCATTGACCCATGGGATTCTGAGGTTTCACAGCTTAATGGACTCTCTTCCTTCTGCCTAGCCTTAAATGACTCCACATTTCTGGAAAGAGGGATTTCCCAAGAAATCTTTCAAGAGAGACTACGTCTGCTGGAGCAGTGAGAAGGTGAAGACAGGATGAAAGGACATGAGTTATCTTGCACCTGTCAGCAGTTTTAATCTTGCTAAATGCAAATAATCGGTGCGAACAAAGACCTGAGATTGTCCTCACTTCAAATGAAGTGTTTAAATATTAACGTTCAGGAACCTCTCTTTAAAATGAATGCAATGCATGTGGCTCATAATTTCAGATGTTCAAAAGCATGCTGATGCTGCATTCATACAGCGGCAGAATATGGTTGATAATACACAGTTTAGTTATAAAAAGACAACCCACATTACATTCTAAGTGACTCCTTGAAACTTTCAGGACTCTGAACCAGAATCAACAGGTCAAACTTTTAACAAACTTTTTTTGTTGTCAATCTGTGATTTTTCTGCTGCTGTATCACATGTAACTGTAGCCAATGAGTAAGCTATATATATATATATAGACAATAATGGTCCTGAAGACTTAGAGATGATGCTGATAGCTGTGGGTTCACATTGGAAAGCACTCAAGAGCTCAAGCACGTAAGGTGAGCGGAGCAAGTAAACAGATCCTGAGCTGCAGGTTGTCCGGGGTCAACACTTCTCCATCACATGCCTCATGCTCACATGAAGGTGCGTCCACGCAAAGGACTCCAACGTGAACTGTGCCCAGAGCTTTCCACCAGCCATACAGCCATAAATGTGGTCTTGTGCATGTAAGGTTTTATGTTGATTATGATACAAAAAATATTTTTTTAATTAACATTTAAAAATGTATTAATTAAGCTTATTGTTGAGCAAACGGTAATATGTGTAAGCCTCATTTGCAAAGAATTATACACTAGTTGACAAACTAAATTTCTATCAGATTACTTTGTTTCAAAATCTTCAACAATGTCACAATCTTACAACCCCAGACTTTTGAATGGTTACACTGAAACCCAAAGTGCTTGGCTATAATATTTATGCATTCTTGCTTAAGGTATTAGAGTGACTACATGATACAAATTGATTTTGTCCGGAAGTGTTAGCTCAGTAAGGGGCGCCGTTCAGGGTCCCGGTGCTTTATATTGAGCGTGTGGTGCCACGGTTGCCAGGGGGTCAATAAGGAACAGGCTGAACATTCGCTGCCCTCTAAATCAGAGCAGGACAGCTACTGACGTAAATGGAGGGGCACAGGGAATTCAGCATTAGCCTGAGTTCACACGATACCTTTCAGTGACTGCAGCTGAAAACAATAGCATGTATATGTTGAGTGTTTGTGTAAGACCAGATACTACAGAACTCCAGCACTCATTAACCTGAGACATCACAGCTGGAGCCTCCCCCCGAATCAATGCGAAGCTGAAAATATTACGGCACACTTCGGTCTTTCAAAGACATCCAGGCATTTTTATGTATATATGTGAGGTGGGAATGGGAGAGAGATGTATATGAAAAACAGAGATTGCTGACCCACTGTACTGAGTAATCTCAGCAAGAGATTTGATAATAAACCCACAGAAGGCTTCCACACACACGCTCACTTTTAATTACTGAAAGTAAAAAGCAATTTTCTATGACTATTACATTTATGCATTTAGTAGACGCTTTTATCCAAAGCGAATTACAGTGCATTCAGCCTGTACATTGTTTTGTTTTTTGGTCAGTATGTGTGTTCCCTGGGAATTGAACCCACAACCTTTTACGCAGCTAACGCAATGCTCTACCACTGAGCCACAGGAACATTTTCATTATTCAAAGCAAGACTAACCCAACACTTACATTAAGCTTCAAATATTCATTACAGTAATATTAAGCAGTAAAGAGACATTATTTGATAAAATTGGACCTTAAAAAAAAGTATGACCCATTTTATTTTATTTATTTACACAAACATGTCAGTTTCTTGCTCATGCAAAGCTTGGCAAAATGACACTAGAGTGTTGAGTAATTAGAGTATCATCGAGTATCAAGTGTGAATTTTGTTGGCCATACAAGGATTTCCCAAAAGTATCGTTAGCCATATGGTCACAAGTTCTGTCAGTACCAACATAGTTCAATGAATCAGCATTTTTTTTAACTACCGTTCAAATGAACATTCACGACAGATGTGTGGCTTGAACCATAAACATATACATAGATGCAGACACACTCTCCCCCCTGGAATACAGCAGCTGTTTATATGGGCTACAATACGTAACAAGTCCACCATTTTGGATGAATGATGTTGAGTGACGCATGTATGAAGATCTACATCTTCAATAAAATTCAGCATGTGTTAGTTAACACAACATCAAAAAGTTACCATAGTTTAAAAAACTGCAATATTGAGTTAATACATATAAAACCAAAACAACACACTCTCATCTGTGAAAAGTTATCTAATTTATTAAAGAATTTAAATCTCAGCATTTTTTCCCCACCATAAGCTGTGAAATGTTGAGGCATCTTGAAAAACTAGCTTTTCCTGTGAATGACGACACATTGACCGTTCCAAGATGGCGGATGTGTTGTCGTGTCTAGAGTCGAATGTGGAATCTACCTATACATATCTATGGCTTGAACTTCTTGAGTTTTAATCCATGTATTTTCACATGGCCACTTAAAATCTTTATTTTCTCCACTATGTTCTTTACCTATAATCCATCCTTCACTGTGGGGGGAATGTTTCTAAAGCAGCGAAACACATTTCCCGAAAATTCACTAAAATTAACCAAATTACTTGATCAAATGTTCATGTTAAACCTCTGGTCAAAACCCCTGACCCTAAAGTTTGAGTTACAGTAAAAGCGACTGGTCACCATTAATAAAAAATGTGTTAAAAATAAGGCAAAAAAAATCAAATGTATCGTTAGTAAAAAAACAAAACATACTTAACTTATTCAAACAACTTGGATAAATGTAAAAACTGAAATATTGTCAGACACAGGTAATGTGTGTGCTGCGACATTTCTCAATCATTTTCATGATCCCACTTCCTCCTCGTTCCCCTATCAACTTGCTCTATTTCCGTCAATAAAATGCCAAAAGGCCAGAAATAAAAATGAAAAATTACAGACATTTTTCCTCAAACTGCATCATCTTACAAAGGCCAATCAAACCATTTGCAAAGCGCACCAACCTACCAGAGACAGAGAGAAACCTGGCCACCTGGCCAAACACGTCCCTCTAGATTGGTGCTAAGGTTATCAACTTGTAACACGTATCTGCAGAACAGCAAGTATCATAAATTTGACAGGTCCCTCAATCTCTAATGACCCTGTATGAGTGCTCCCAAACAGCAGCCACCAGGCCAGTGTCGTGATGGATGTGTGTGCGGCCTGAGCTCTTGTTTTGAGTCGGGCTGCCTGCAGTGGCTAAAGCCTGCTAGCAGGGCCTGTCTTTGTACCTCTAGTCATCACTTCAGCTGTTGCGTAAACAAGCTGACAGGCATGGCCAGTGGGCCATGCTGGACACCCATGCCCTGCTGAAATACACACACACACACACACACACACACACACACACACACACAGCAGCACCAGCAGCAGATTCCGTTCTTTCGGATGGTAGCGGCAGCCCTATCGATCGATGAGCCCCTTGCCGTCTGCATGCTGATATGAGGTCTGGCCGGTCCCCGCATGCCCGCCACAGTAATAGGCTAGTAAACTTTTAGTACTCTGGCGATTGAAATTTAAAGCGTAGTCTTTTATAAGGGGGAGAGCCGGAGAAGGGAGGAGTGATGGTGAGCAGATCCAGCAAATTTTATACCAGATGCTTCCAGCTCTTCTTGTGCTATCTAAATTCTGTTCGCTGGCCAGGACTGGAATAGAAATTGCACAGTGGGTGAGAAGAGATGAAGGTAATTTAATGTGAGGGTAATGGTGATGGCCAGAGCAGCCACTCAGGGGACTGAAGGCTGTGGCTGAGATGATGTGTATTTTTTGTGCGAGTGTGTGTGTGTGTGTGTGTGTGTGTGTGTGTGTGTGTGAGCGCTAGCAGTCAGACAAAGGACAAGCTGAAAAGACAAACACACACTAGGTCTGTAACATCTGGTTAAAAATGTATTGTGCTTTATTTTTAGGAAATATTGTGTTTTGTTTGTAAAAAAAAAAAATAAATGATGTCTTTGTCCAAAAATGTAAGGAGAGTTCAGCTCAACATGAAAATTATTAACTCAGCCTTATGCTGTTACAAAATTATTGATGGATAATGTCCCCCTCTGCCAATGATTAAAGGGACAGTCCACCCAAAAATGAACATTTTGTCATCATTTCTGCCCCTCATGTTGTTCCACATCTGTATTACTTACTTTCTTCTGTGGAACATAAAAAAATATATATTTTGATAAACGCCTCTATTTTATTGCCCATACAACAGAAGTCAATGCAAACCAAATCTGTTTGATTACAGTCCAAATAACCCCTCTGGAAATGCATTATTGCATGTCGTGTTTACATGTGACAGGTACTCTCATGCATCTATCTGAAGAGCGCAGTCATATATTCAAACTCGATCATAAATCTGTGCTGGTGGATGACTAATAATAAAACTTGTGAGTAATGGTAGCCCAAAGCAAAGAGGACAGCAGCCATCTTGGCACACATGAACCGTCAAGAGCATATGAGGACTGAAGTATTCAGCAGGACAAACAGCGGTCAAGAACTCTGAGAATCTGTCATCTGCTTACTAGTTGTGAGCTCCTTACACTATTAGCCTTTTGCTCTCTGAGACCTCTGCAGTCTTTAAAGGTAATGAGGTATTCCTCCTCTTTCAGGACACAGACATACCACAAACGGAGCACAAACCCTTGACGGAGGGTTGACCCAGAGAGGTGTGTAAAAAAAACAAAGAGATCAGGCTAAGAAGCTTGCCTGCTGCTGCTGAAGAGCCCGTGCTGGCAGTGAATGCTTTGTGATAGAAAGCACATGCTCGGAAGGCTGAGCTGTGTTTACACTACATCTATCTGCAATTCGTGTTTTTTTTTATCTGACCTTTAGGACTGACAGTCCACCCTGTCATTGTTCAAGTAATCGGATCTGTTCAGACTGTGTGGTCAATACGTTTATCTACATCACTTACC
This sequence comes from Ptychobarbus kaznakovi, assembly GCA_027422405.1. Taxonomy (NCBI): domain Eukaryota; kingdom Metazoa; phylum Chordata; class Actinopteri; order Cypriniformes; family Cyprinidae; genus Ptychobarbus; species Ptychobarbus kaznakovi. The sequence goes on along the minus strand of CM049801.1, from coordinate 11,463,861 downwards.
ATTTTAATAGCGTGACCACAATGCAAAAATATCAGTTTTAGATGCATTACGGTACCATACACATTTATGCATACACTATGTCCAAAACAGTTTGTTTGTTTACTCAGAATTGATTGTGAATGGCACCAGATCTGAAGCGGTGCATACACTTCCATTCAAAAGTTTTTAAAAAGTTTGAAATGTATAGTTTTATTCAGCAAGGATGCATTAGATGAAAAGTAACAGTAAAACATTTATAATGGTACAAAATATTTCTATTTAAAATAAATGCTGTTCTTAAATATTTTAAAACACACAAAAACATTAATTTTCAAAAATTAATTACTTTTTCAACATTTAGAAAAATAAATGTACCAAAATATTAAATCAGCATATTAGAATGATTTCTTAATGATCATGTGACACTGACAACTAAATAGAAAACTAAGTAATAACTACTGAAAATTCAGTTTTGACAACACAGCAATATATTACATTTTAAAACATAATCAAATAGAAAACAGCTCATTTAAGTTGTAAAATATTTCACAATATTACAGTTTAATGTATTATCAAACACATGTTGCCTTGATGAGCAAAGAAGACTTAATATTATAAAATATTACCAATCCTGAACTTTTGAATGACAGTGTATATTCCACAAAAATCTATGCAGGAATTAAAATGACAAAAATAATGATATGAAATTAAATGAAAATATTATTAAAATATTTTAAGTTAAAAAAAAAAATGTATTAAATGTAAATTAAAAAAATGATACACTTTGTCATTCATGACTATTACAAAGTTAAAGGCTGTATTGATGCTTCATATCATTTGCTTTGCATATTAAAACAGAATTTGGGAGCAGAGCTGCTCAGAGCAGTTTTATCTCTGTATAAAGACACAATGTTTGATGGACACAGGCATTTCTTTTTCACAACACACTGGATCCGCAAAGCAGACCCAATTAAATGACTCTACCTGTCAACCTATATGACTGAGCACAGATCAGCATCCAAACAGTTAAATCAAGCTCTTTTAAATGTAAAGGTGACCAGCTCTAATCTTTATGCCATGCTTTTGACTGAACGGCCTCTGATCATTCACAAAAGAAAGAATAGAAAAGCATTGAAGAAGGGGTGACTGTCTCCACAGTTGAAAATGAGTCACCCTTTCAACAATGGCTGTAAAACACTGCACTGAATCCTTTCCTCCGGATGTGAGTGTGTATAGCGATGCTATGTGTGTGTGCTATTGACTACAAAACCCCCAGTGTCTGCAGCCTTGGCACAATCTGTGTATGTGCGGTGGGCTCACGTCTCAATATATGTACAAGCTGCACTTCATGTATCTGTGTGATTGCAAGCTAGAAGCCATCTATATGAGGAAGAGCAGAAATGAGAATGCGTAAAAGAGGAAATGCAAAGAGAAAAGAAGAAATGGGAGGTGTTTTGACAGGTGATGCTGTTGAGAGGAGAGGGTGACAGAGAGAGACAGCGGAGGGGTGATTGATATCGCTGTGCTCTGGCACGGTCACCTGATCGGCGCCGGCTCCGGCAGCAGCAGAACTGAACCCACTGAACTCTCTGCGGCCCAGAACTGGAGTCAATGGTTGCCTGCACTCACTCCCCTTCACTCTGAAACACACACACACACAGCAGCATTCTCAAGCAACCACTGATACGTGTAATTATGCGCAATATAGTCCCAACCTCCAGCTTTCAGGGTTTTGTCTGTTTATACTGAGGCAATCTTAGAAATTCTCGCCAAAAATCCTTTGCATGTTTTTATGAATTCTGAGGAAATACGACAGCTGACTAATGCCAAATACTTTTATGAGAAAGCTAGATGACAACATGAATGCTTAATGTCACAATACCTGTCAAGAACCTGTCCAGATTTGACCCCAAAAATATGAAATCATTATGATTGATTTGTAATTCGTGAGAACCTCACTTGTTCTCATAAAACAAGAACATTTGAGCCTCATTCACCATATTAGATGAGCTCTATGTATGGGCATTGATTATGAATGAAATCTGAAATCTATTAATCAAAGCGATTGTGCCTCTTCAGAAGACTCGGATTAAAGGGTTAGTTCACCCAAAAATGAAAATTAGCCCATGTTTTACTCACCCTCAAGGCATAGGTGTATAAGACTTTTTCTTTCAGACGAATCCAATCCGAGTTATATTACAAATTGTCCTTTCTCCTCCAAGCTTTGTAATGGCACTGGGCGGGTGTTTCTGTTCCACAGTCCAAAAGAAGTCAAATAAAGCGCATCCATCCATAATAAAACGTGCCTCACATGGCTCCAGGGGGTGAATAAAGGCCTCCTGTAGCGAATCGGTGCATTTTTGTAAGAAAAATATCAATATTTAAAAATGTTATAAACACTTTTCTCTCACTTCCGCTGTCACGCGCCTGTGAGATACACTAGCCATTCTGGCAGATGACGTACAGTAGGACATATGCTAGCGCACGCGCCTTAGCAAAGGAAAACCAGTTCTTCTTGGCTTATATCTAACTCCTCCAACTTTTTCTTTAAAAATCCTCATTTTGTGAGTTTGTTTACAGGAGCAAAGGAAGAAAAGTTTCCTTATACAAAGGAAAACCAGTTTTGGTTTGCTGTCTCTTCTTCAAAAATCCTCATTTTGTACTTCTAATTCATAACCGCTGTTTGGTTTGCTGTCTCTTCTTCATGCGCTACGCCTACGTGTCCGGAACGTCATTCGTCCGGAAATGCAGTTAGCTGCAAGTGAGAGAAAAGTGTTTAACATTTTAAATATGTATATTTTTCTTTAAAAAACGATCGAGTTTATACAGCATAGAGTCTACAGGAGGCATTATTCTTCAATGCCGTGTGAGGCGCGTTTTATTATGGATGGATGCGCTTTAATTCTATTTGGACTTTGGATTCTGCATTCTAATGTCATTTTTTATACACCTATGTTTGGATAAAAAATGGGCAATTTTCATTTTTGAAAAAGAAAGTCTTTCAGAATCATATGATTAGTTTCAACATCGTCTGAATTTTCTTGAAAGTTCATGGAATGGACCAGCTGCAAATCAATGGATTACTCTCAGGTTTCATTTTCTAAAATGAAAGTTCCTTTCATGCTTTTGACAAGAATTGGGCTTGGATGATTAAAATGATATTTGTCATGAGGGTGAGTAAATGACAAGATGAACTGAAAACCCTTTAAGAATGAGTGGAAAAAAGTAAAAATTTCTTTTTTGGCTGAAGAACAGCACTGAAAAAAAGCTTATGAGCTAATAGTATTTCTAAACTAGACAACAACATAATGCATCTGCGTGTTCCTAATTAGCCCAGAAAATTGCATTTACATCTAGTACGTCGATACGGCAAGGCGATATCCATTGGAAATGCATTTTTAAACAAAATGTTTGTTTTTTAAAGAGCAAAGTCAAAAGTATTGCCAGCAATAAAAGATATCAATTTCTTATGAATGCGGAACATGGCATTACCCAAGTTTAACCACCCTAGACTGTGCTTTCTAGTAGTTAAATTCACAATTCATGCTGATGGGCTTAAAGAAACCTGCCACATGAAAGACAAGTATTTAGTCCAAATATGATCTGGACAACCCTCCACAAGCCTGTGTACAATTTCACATAAAAGATTGATCGAACCCTAAATAAAGAGAAGCCAGGAAGATGCTCCAGAGCTCAGTACAGCCACGTGTCAACACTGGGGTGACAAGCCGACTGGCTGGGGATCCGTCGCAGGGGGTAAGATGATCGCTTGCAGCCAAAGGGCATGTGTGTGAGAGTATGCGACTAGCATCACCAATGAGCAGCTCTGTCATGCTTTCCCAATTTTCCTAATGGGCTTGGGCTCATTACAGAGTTATGAGAAACACTACCCTCCGATTAGCAGCAAAGGGGAAAGCCTCATACAAGTGGACAGAAGAAATTTAAGACAAACACCCACTTATGCGAGCACACAAACACACATTTACTGATGCCTCTACAAATATTCATTGCATCAAACTTCAGACAGATGCCAAAGCATCCAACATTCAATGTACATGTGTGTCACAGTCTTGCATCTGCTTTTCTTCCTTCAACTATTCTTCTTGTCATTTTTCTTGAGAGGAGAGTACAGAGATGACAGTAAATGATGCTCTTCAAAAAGTCATTTTCTTAATCTGTGTTTTTGTCTTGTTTTCCCTTTAAAAAAATCTAAACACTCCTAAAACAGGGTGTTAATATCTTTAGCAGGTGTGCATCTCATGTAATTCTTTTATTACAATATTCTTTCTATACCATCTCATTTAAGGTACTCTTATGAACATTTGTCAAAGACTTGACACGGAAGACAAGAAACTGTTGAATAGTCATTGTTTTTGTTTTATTTGCGCACAAAGTATTCTTGTAGCTTCATAAGATACAATTGAACCACTGCCACATGGGCTATTTTAATGATGTCTTTACTACTTCTCTAGGCCTTGATCTTGAGAAAAGCTTGCAATAAACAACTAAATGTACAGTTATCGAATTGAACAGCACATTCACTGTACACTGCAATATGAACACAAATAATGTAATATTTTCCAAAGGAGGGGATGAAGGATCACTCCCATATTTGGCACATAATGGAGATAGACCATGTCTAAATCTCAATCCAGCTGATCTCCATTATGACACAACAATGCTTGGATCCAAGGTTTGTTGGAGACACAGCCCGATAATGAGCTTCATCTCTATCCATCATACATTCTTGGAATGCAGATGTGCTGCTGGAATTCTGAAGGGCTGATCAGTTGTTGGTCCGGATTGCTCCTGCCTAAACATACACGTACTCTGCAGGCACTCCTAAATTCTCAGAGGCACACACACGTTCACACGCCCCGTGTATCGCTGCCTCATCACTAAAACATGTGAGATGTGAGACAGTCAGATAGATCACCGCAGGGCTTGGAAAACGTTACCAAACACAGTTCGCAATTTTATCTCCTCTCTCTGTTTTAGAGGAACCATATCAGGACCACAAATATAGTCCTCTAGTACCCTCAGTTATGCTCTAAAGACAGACTTTACCTAAAAAAGACAAATCTGTCATCATCTTGTTCCAAACCTGAGTGACTTCCATTCTTCAGTGGAGCACAAAGGGTGAACAACTGAAAGGAGGATGTCTGAGCTGCTCTTTTCCATAGATTGAAAGTGAATGAATCAGATGGCTGTCAGACTCCAAAAATGATAAAAACACCATAAAAGTATCCATACAGTTTGTGATAAACTACATGTATCCTAAAATCAGACAATATGAGGGGAAAAAATAGTCATTATTCACTGAATATCTTCCCCTCTTAGTCGTTTGAAAATCCACATTCAAATTTGGACAATCACATTTTGTTATGAGATGTCAAAACTAATACATTTAATAAACAAACCTAATATGTCATATCTGTAATATTTTCTATGAAAGTGTACAAGATTTAAGAGCTTCGGCAAAGATGAATATTTTCAGTGATTAAATCTATGCACTACTGTTAAATGTTTGGGGTTAATACGGTTTATATATATAGAGAGAGAAATTAATGTTTTTATTCAGCAAGGATGCATTAAAATTTATCAAAAGTGACAAAATTATCAGTTTCCACAAAAATATTAAGTAGCATAACCGTTGTCAACATTGATATAAACAAGAAATCTTGAGCACCAAATCAGAATATTACAATGCTATCATGTGACATTGAAGATTCAACTTTGCCATCAAAGGAAATAAATTTAATGTTAACATAGAAAACGGTTTTAACTTTAAATCATAAATATATTTCACTGTACTGTCGTTTTTAACATCAGAGACTAAGAGACATAAGAGACGTATTTAGAAAAATAGTAGAAATTCTTACGGACCCCAAACTTTTAAAAGGTACTGCATATTATTTACATGTATATAATTTATATACATATTTAAACATTTATTTATTTTCCTGAAAAAAGCTATCAACTTCAGAATGAACCTGAAGTACCTTCGTTTTTTTTAAAACATGGATAGTCTCTGCTGGTCACCATTTACTTTCACTGTATAGAAAAGGAGCTGTATCAAAAGAGTGCTGCATCAAAAAAATAAAACATAATTCAGGTTTGTAACGAAATGAAGGTGAGTACATGCAAAAAGTATTTTTTATTTCAGGTGAACCATCTCTTTAACGTCTAACTTTAAGTACTTAGAGCCTAAACCACTTCATCCTTTTCTCTGTTTTTGTTCTCTATCTGCCTTTCCTTACCTCAAGGTCTCGTTCTTTCTCTCTGGGCTGGGTCTCTGCACGATTCAGAAAGATGACTAACTCTGCAGTCAGTCAGTCAGTTGGAGGCACGCAGTGAGTCAGCCAGTGACCCCCAGCCTGCTGCTACAACACCGCCTGACCCCCAGAGCCATCATCCCCTCTCTGAGCACGTCATCCTGTCCTTGTTCTCAAACACACACTTATACAATAACCAGAAAAACAACCACAAACAAAAGCCACTGAGTCGTGACTGAGAGGGCCGCAGTATTTTCTTCATACGTGCTGACGCTAGTCTGAAAGGCACACTGGCAGGAGAGCGGGAAAGGCAGCCGTTAGCGTGTGAGCGCAAGCGTTAGAGACTGTGCAGGTGTGCCTCCTTTAAAGGAGATGGCAGATCTGTTTGGGTATGTGGAGGCTTTTCCCCTCACTGCTGAGAGGGAAGTGGGAGGACTTAAGACGGATGACTGTGAAAAGCTGATGTGAAATTAAAAGCATCAGGATGATACAGGAGCGGCTCGTGATCCTCCACAGCTTCTCAGACTCTATTTGGCACTCGTTTGAATACAAAGCTTGAAGCGAGGAACATTTAATCAAAATTACCCTCAGCTCTGCTACTAAACTGTAAAACACAAGTAAATAGCCATTTTATAGCTGAATTATTTACAGAGTAAATCACATCCAACTACCAACATTTTCAAGGCAAAATATCCTTCATGAAAATCTATCTTTGTTATTTTTATTACTTTTTTCATCTTTGTGTGCAGTTGTTTGGAATGTTTTTTAATGTAATAATTTTTTTTCCTGTTCTCTTTTTGGATCCAACATGACTAATTCATGGGTGTAACACTGATTGACCTGTTCCCTGTTGTGCTTCATAATTGGTTGGATCCTAATTGGTGGATGACAAATTATCTTATCTAATTTTCTTGGCTGAATCTTACGATTGTTTATTATTTTAGTTCCTCTTTAACTTGTTCTTTCAAAGTCTGCATGAAATGAAAATTATGACTGACTTTTCATCCCTATTGTGACTTGTATCCGAGTGAAATAGCTTCATTATAGCGAGGAATTAAAAATGCAAGCAAGGATTTGATTTTGTCAAACCAGGAATTGATTAGAAAGAGGGAATTGCGAACTGAATGGATGATCGTTTGAGTGGCAGACAGATGGAGGAATTCAAACTCATCTGGCCATTGGACAACTTTATTGCCTAGCCCTTGAACCAGCATACACGTCAGAGACGATAGGTTTTAGTGAGGGGGAAAGGATGTTAATGTTTTTTTATTAAATATTATCCATTTTTGCAGGGATATAATCCTTTATAACAAACACTGCAACATTCCACAAAAAATAATAACTGGCCATTTTGATTTCATGGCGACTTTAACCCTCATCAAATGTGTGTGCTACAACAGTTTTGACTGATAATAATTAAATCCCTTCCTTCAAGTGTTTCTGAATTTACCTTTAGAACTGTTTGTTCATGCATTTTTCTTACTGATGAAGTTGCAAGAAATTAAAAAAAAAAAATGTCCCTGTAGTCCAATTACAACATTTGTCATGTCATAATAGTCATAATTTTCCAAACTCTTACTGACCCAGTGAATGGAACATGATGTTCTTGCTACTGTACAGTACAGTAAGTCTTCAATATGTAAAATTACCTTTCTTATAATTAGCTAACCTCTACACACCAGCATAGATCATACCGCCATTCAATAGGGATATTAAATTACCTTTAAAAATTGGCCGATCAAAAGTTGTTCATAGTTAAAAGTTTCATTGTGATGTGTTATAAGATGGGTTTTATTTATTCATTTTAATTTATTGTATTTTTTATATCCTGGAAGATGTTTTTAATTGTATTTCATTATAGCCAAGTGACCTCAAAGTCTTACTTTGGGATTAATTTGGGGTGGGTTTATTAAAAGTTGTGTTCTGAAATATGTCTGAGAATCAATTCAAATTCTTAATCTGTAAGAACTGGGTGATCATATGTTAATTTACTCATGGTTGTGGCCTCAGAAACATGGTTGCAGCTTACATCATGTCCAGACACAGGTCAGAATAGTTAGGAATCTAGAAACACATGCTGAAAGAGAAAATGCTGTGTAATTAAACAAAATTACAACCAGAATATATGTAATGTTTAATATAGGGTTATAAGGAGAGGGATATTCCATCAAAAATCATTGAGGGCAGGGTTATCAGAGTAATGTCGCAGAAAAAAAAACAAACGACCATCAAAATGTCCTGACACTTGTCAGGGTCATGGCTGTCAGGATACAGCTTCCATAAATGGTCTGACTGGAATGAGATATATCTCTAATTAACCAACACCAGATATATCCCACAAGCACCAGAAAGAGTCTCTGTTTGTGTGTGTTGACCTGCATGAGGATGCTCCTGTATCTGTACTTCCACTGCAGTCCGAGCTGATCTGGTGTGCACTCAGATGCACTTTACATATTGGGGAGAGGAGGGGCAGGAAGGAGATAATGAGGAGATGGCCGCAGTGGTCATCTGAGAGCAGGAGATTGCTGGGTATGAGAAAAGGAACAGGAAGTGAAGGATATAACGGTCAGCAAGGTCAGAGTTTGGTGTGTGTGTCTATGTAATCCATATGCTAGTACTGTACAAGCAATTGAATGAACGAGCGCATCGCTGGTCATGTGATCGTGCAAGAGAGAGTGAGCGAGCGAGCTTCATTCATGCGCCTGTATCCTTTCCTCAGTACAGAGTGTTCCAGCGGTCCTGCGGGAGAGAGCAGTGTACCATGTGACTCCTCTGCGCTGCTCTTCAGCTATGGAGCCTGACAGCTAACCTCAACGCACACACACACACACAGCACAGACATCAAAAGCATTTTCATCAACAGGTCTGCTTGCAATCAGTGCTAATTTACCGCGGACCAGCGATCTGGAAAACAAAACTGCATCAAATTAAAGATTCGAAAATAAAACGTCATGCTATTTAGTTCCATGACATTCCAGTATGTTGCGTTTTGCATGATTTTGCAGGCGTAATCTCTAAACAATCAAACTTTGGTTGATGCATTAAACAGGTTGCGGTTTAGACAATGAGATGTGAGAGGGGGGCGAAATCAGAAACAGGGGGTTTCAGTGTCTTAAGCTGGCCCTTTTCTTTGTGGTCCATTCATTAGTGGAGTAAACAGGAAATGATGTCACCCATTTTGGTTATCCTCTCCTCACACACAGCTGTTTTTTCCTAAAAAGTCACAGCTCAGAAGACGGAGGGGGGCGACTTTTACACGCTCTAGAGAGGGAGAGAGAGAGAGAGAGAGTGAGAGAGAGAGAAGAGAGAGAGCAGAGAGAGAAAAGCAGCAAAAGAGAGCAGGAAGAGAGGCAGACAAGTGAAGACAGAGAGACAGAGAAAAGATGAATGAAACAGAGACTGCAGAGCAGCACAGTGGGAAGGAGAATCAGAAAGGGGTCCCAACCAGAAGACAAAAGAGGAGAGAGGAAGTTTTCCTTAAGCAGCCAGGGAATCACAAAAGTGTTCTCTGCCTATACCGCCAGCCAAGGCAAACAGAATGAAGCCAGTTTCCCAGCCCAGGGCTATACCAAACTCTCCCACTACACACACACACACACACACAATCCCAAACACTAACCTCTCCATCCTCAAGCCCAGCCCAGACTGCACACACTGGAGGGAATTTCAAATCTGACTCAACGTGGATGCTGCACACATGAGCTCACAAGTACAACACTCACCATCTATTAAAAGGGTTCCAGCCATTTTTGACTGATTCACTTGTTGACCAATGACCTTTTAAGTTGTTCTTGTTTGCTAACAAAGATAGTGGGAAAAAAAGAAGCTACTTTACAATTTAATGCAAGACTAAAACCTATTGAATTACTCAGGTCTTGTTATTGTTAACTACATCTAAAAGTGTTTTTTTTATTTGTTAATTGTTAATTTATTTTCCGCAACTAGCAGAAGTTGAAATGCTAAAATTACTAAAGCTGAATTGAATAAATTAAAGTATAACAGAAATATTCCAAAAAATAATACATTTATTAAAAATGTCAAAGGCACAAAACTAAATTGAAACAGGTTATTATAACAGTGGTTATTGCTTTTGTGTGACACTGTATCCACACCAAGTTATATTCGCCATAACAACATAAATACAAAAGTACTGAGTGAGCTTTAAACAATTACATTTGTTAGTTTACAAATGTCTCCAGTAAGACCCTCAACAAACAGATCTGTGTTATATGACATTGGTTTAGGTGCAAGTTTTACTCTATATCTCTATATTTTACTCTATGTTCCTGTGGCTCAGTGGTAGAGCATTGCGTTAGCAGCACAAAGGTCGTGGGTTCAATTCCCAGGGAACACACATACTGACAAAAAATTTGCTTTGGATAACTGCTAAATGCATAGATGTAAATGTAAATATCCAACCAATGCAGTATTTTAAAGCAAAACAAAACTTTCTTTATTCACTACAGATGCTTTTCTGTGATTTTCAAAGATATGGCATTTCTTTCTAAGGTGTTTTATGACTATGAGAGCCTTGAATTGAACTGGTGAATTATTTTTTTTTTTAAATGTGTCCAACAGACATCTAAATAATGTAAGCTCAAGCATGTTAGACCAACAGCTGCACATCCAATAGGAGGGCAGGACATCAGACCCAATGTAGCATAAACATTCAGAGTTAAGGCCATGCAAACTGAAATAGTTCTTGTACTAGTTCTACTTGACTGCTGTACCAGATGTCAGACCCCATGAACTTCACATTTACTTGCACAGTTATATTTGAGTGGGATGCTGCACATCTCTGTCAGCATGGATACTTATGGATGCATATATTGGGAAGCCACAGGGCACTCACTCGTATGTCTTGCTTGTAAAGACTGGTGTTTTGTAAAGACTAGGTGTTCTTATGGGATCTAGGATCCTTCATCCAGGTTGTCCTGCATGAAGGATCCTAGATCCCATAAGAAACACCTAGAGCAGCTTCTCACGTGAATGTCACGTTAACTTTAACTTGAGTTGAGTGAGTGTCTATTTGTATACAGCAGCCCTTACAGTCCAATAAAAGGCTAAAACACAACATGCTTTCCAGACGTAGGCTACTGATCAAATAAATAAAACATCACCATAATCTACTCAAACCGAGCATAATGCATCAGGAGGAGTGCAAGCATGTGCAGAAAACCCCATCAAACGTAGTAGTCCGGCACGTCAGAGCAGTGCAGTGAGAAATGATGGACACCATTCTGAATGCAGCTGCTTCTCCAGCAGACGCACACAAACACACATGCACGTTCTGTGAAACGCCACACCAGCACCAAACACGGCTCATGAACACGCGCGTAAAGAGGCACACCCACGTGCCGGCTTCCTCAGACACAGACTGAAGCCACGCCGTGGCCCGCCCATGACGGAGAGAGCCGTCTCTGGAGACACACGACCCGGCGAGCTGACCAACACGCAGACAGAGACAAGCTACTCACCTCTCTTCTGGACCCAGCCTTCCTTAACGATGGTGACATCGCTCATGTTGCCTCAGTCACACAGTACCCGCCGCCGCTCCTACACACCAGCTCCTGAAGGAGTGAGGAGGGGGGGGGAGGAGAGGAGAGGGGAGGGGGGTCAGCTCTCCCAGCCTCAGCGTCTCTCTCCCTCCCTCACTGGTGCGCTCGGTCTCTCTCTTTCCGTCGTTCGCGCTGGTTGCCTCCTTCTCTCTCGCTTCGCTCTCAAAGGCGGTGTGTAGCGGTTTTCCCCTCCTTCCGTTGCTTTTCTCTCGCGCGCTTTCTCCGTGATGCTGTCTCCCTCTCTCTCTAGATCTTCCCACTCCTCGACAGTGACTCAGCCTGAAAGAAACATAAAAAAGGAGTGTGTGGATTTTTCACTTTTCTCTTCCTCTTTATTCCCCCCTTTGTTCTTACACAATCTGACAGACAGTCATTGTAAAAGCAGACGTACAAGCCCCCTGTCGCCTCTCTGATTTCCCTGTCTGTCTGTTTTTCTCTCTCATTCTCACTCTCAGCATGCACAACTGTTTAACATTTACCAGCAACACAGACACTTGCAACAAAGTCTGATGAGGACGACTGTGAGAATAAATAAGCACACGTGAAGTCCCATGGTAAATGCAATGGTGTCTGAAGGAGAGCATTAGGCACTATGAAAATGCATGCATTAAATCAGAAAGCTCATCAAAATATATTGTGTATGTACTGTCAGTCAATTAAAATATTTTTTTTATTTGTAGTTAACGCACTTTCAAAGTGAAGAAAACAATGTGTAATTATAGTGGTATTATTGTGTGTACTGGATTATTTATGTGCATTCATATCAGAATATGTGTGTGTATATATAGACATTAGAAAGAGGGAGACTTCTGCAAAAGTGCCTTTTATCAACACTCTCGGACAAAGAAATATAGATGAGCATATTGCATACTAAGATATATTTAATGCTAACATAGCTTACAAAATAACTTTACATATGGAACTGCATGAGTAAAGTGAGAATTATGCAATTGAACAAATGAGATTTGAGGTGGAGGGCAAGATTATCAGTAAATAATGGCTTAAATTCTTGTGTTCACAATTACAAATTTGGTTCCTCACAAAAAACTATTCTGACTTCAGATGACCTAATATTGTGAAATATTATTACAGTATAACTACTTTCTATTGCTTATTCCCCTTTTTAGAGCTTGCCATATTAAAAGGTCCCATATTGTCAAAATTAAATTTCCTGGCTTTTTTCATGATAACAGAGGTCTAGGGGCTATGTACTACCATATAAGTTTCAAAACGGTCAGTCCACAGTAAAGTGCACACAGCCTGCATAAAGTAGCTGTGCTTTTTCACAAGCCCTTGTGACTTCCGTAAAAATGTGATGTCAGAACTACTCAGTCACCATCCCGAGCACCTCCCACCGTCCTTTTGCCAAACCCCCAGACAGCATCACGTCCATGCCATTGCTGAGCAACAACAACACAGAAACATGTCGAAAAGGTTAACTTTACCGGACGAAACCAGATCGGCGACCTGTAACGTTACACTCTCACTCAAAGGATGGACGATCTGACAGGACTTGTTACTATGAGGTGGATCACGTCTAACATGTATAGTAAAGACAAACTCACCGTGTCTGTCTAGTCATGATGAAGATGTAAATACATTTCGATTTCAGCAGGCAACTATTTTTACAGCTACATTATTATTCCAGCAACAATTAATCACAACACTGTATATACAATTACAAATGATTATAAATCGTCAGTTTGTTGTTTTACACACATGCACACAGACATAATTTCATACACAGCATAGTCGTGAGATGCAAGAAATCGTCAGACGCGCCCATAACAACAAAAGACAATACTTTATTGAACCTTTTCTGATTAGAAGTGTGTGCTGCAAACGCGATCATGTTTGACGATCGTTTCTGTCCAGTCCGCTCGTTTTATCTCGTTTAACCACAGCTGTCGTTGTTTTTTTTGTCCGGCAGTGGCAGCAGGTATACGATCAAATTTCTAATTTGAGGCTGTATTACGTCGATTCTGGCACACAACAAGATAACTTAGCCGAATCTGCGCTGGTTTGAATGGGCCGCCTCCTTTGTTTTGCAGCTAGCGCTGTGACGTAATTGTGACATCGCCCTACATGACCCTAGTTCCCAGTGGTTGGCCTAGCCGTGCGTCACTCAGAAAGCAGCAGGCCAATCAGAAGAGAGGCTCATGAATATTAATTAGACAGGACAACTCGATCTGTTTTCAGCAGAGCTCCGGAGAAAAGAGCGGTAAAAATATATTGAGATGGTTTTTGGTACTTCTACCGCATATATATTCTTAAGGACATCAACACCCAAAATAAAACACCAGAAAGGTGTACAAAATGGGACCTTTAAAATCACCTTTCATAGAGTAATTTTAAAAAAAATCAATACAATCTTAATATCTTAATGTATCAGATTGAAAAAAAAACTGAAAGCTGAATCATTTTTAGAATGAGGAAAATGACTTCAAATTACAACACTGATAAATGTGGCAGAATGCCAACACATACTATCATCCAAGAGAAAGACTAAGCGATGGAATAAATAACTACAATTATCATGTGAATACTACAAATGAGTCCTAAAAAAAATCTTAAAGCAGTCTCAAAAATGGCTGGTAGCACAGCAAGTACATAAATCCGAAGCATTACATCAAAGCAGTTTCATCTACTCTGCACAATGACAGTTTTAGAAAAACACTAAGCAAAATATGTCCCTCAGACAGAGAAGTCAAGCAATAAAATAAATATACTGTGAGAAATATGAGATGTTTGAGGAGATATTGGCCAGTATTTCCTTACCTTTAAAATGCTAAAGTACATCTAAAAGGATGTTAATCAAAATGTTTTGTTTTTGCAGAAGCAGTCGTACGTGTCAAATCCAAGCATTCAAATGTGTGCGAGCAGAGAAAAGGGAAGTCAGCATGTTAGGATCACTAACAGGGTAAACCTCCAACGGCTAAACAGATCAGCTCAGAGCAAAAGAGTGAAACATGAACTCAATCAGAATGTGCCAACATTTGACAACCATACTCATCCATAAAATAACTCAACTCATTGTTATCGGTGAAGAGTGAATCGTGATAAACAGAAATCTGAATGCACAATTGTGATGCAGTGTTGTGTCCTCTATAACAGAAAGACAAATGACTGAGAAGCTCCCATTTTCCCTTTGGAGATAATTAACAAATGATGTTTGTTGCAGACTTTTGGACATTGTGACAGAAGACATCACGGCTACTGAATAGACTGCAGCCCCTAAAGATACAAAGACCAACGCAGCTCCCTCAATGTCATAGGGCCGGGCCAATACAGAAAATGACCTGCAGGGCTCCCTCATAACACATACACTTTTTTTACAGTAAAATCACATGTTGGTCAGACAAGGAATATTTAGCATCCTTCAGTCATTCGGTAAAGGCAAATGAAGGGCCTCTTGAGGCCAGAGTATTCACAGTACCACCCGATAATTCCTGGTTGTGTGCATTTAGCTGCAACCTTAATCTGCTGCTAATATGGTAAGGCGAGTACATGGGTGATTTAAGGTCCAAAGAGATATCAGTCAAGCCCTTAATCATTTAACGCAAACAGGAAACCCTGAACGTGACTCACAACCCTGGAAGACCCTGCTTGTCACTAAAGAAAAAATCCCCTTCATTTTATCCATTGAACATTTGATTTTTAACGTTAATGAATAAACCTTTCAAGACAGAGCTACCTTAAATTCTGAGGTTAAGCAATGACATGCTACTGTAGAAACCACAAGTCAGTGTCATTACAACAACATTGTGTTTAATAAAAGCACTTAGCTCATGGCATCCAGCATTTGGAGTCTTTTTGTACTTTTTTTAAAGCAGTCATCTGTCTGATTAGTTTTCTGACAAGACACTCAAGAGTGAGTACCACACCATAAAGAATCAGCAACAGACTTCAGATAATACTGTGCTTTAATCTCACTGTAACACCTTACCAATAAACCTATTTGTACACAAGCGCTGTTTTGAAGCTGTAAACAAAAGTGAATTAAAACATTAAGCTTCTCAGACAGGTTTTTAACATGCTGACTGCTAAAGTGCTGCCCGCATCTCATAATTACTTGACAATTGTTTCTTATTTTAAATGCACCACCACTAAAAGTTATCAAACTACACTCAAACTACGTACATGTGATCTGGATATTTAGAATGATATTATATATATTGTATGTAACATAATAAACATATAATATAATGCTTCATGAAATGAGATCATTGCCTCAGAAAAAATTGCAAAAAATAAATGTTTTCCTCATTTCCTGTATTTTGGCTTCAAATCAAACTAGAAAATGAAAGGGAAAAATACTTCAAGGCAGACCAAGGCTGCTGAAAAAGCTGGTCGCCCGTGTTGCTCTCTATTGGATTTTTACGGTTCCCAGAGTATCTTTAAACTTTAAGAAATTAACAGTATTTTTTGGTGTTAAGGAATAGAAGGTTTCTGTTTGATTGGGCCAAAGGAAATGTATATTGTTTGGCCTCTATGGGGTGATAAATATTTAATGCAAACAAATCAAAAATACTGTAACACTGAGGTCTGGTATAGAATGTAATGATACCATTTAATTCCACAGTGAAAAACTGAAAAAAATTATTAAAAAAGGAACCCACAAGTCTGAGTTGGCCCAAGCTGCCTCAGTATTCATAAAATGGTCAGTTGCAATAAAGCAAAACACACAAGACACTAAATAAGAGGAACATTGAGTTTCAGCCCCATCAAATGGTCATTTTCAAAAGGGCTGTTGGGCTATTCCACTTTACCAACCAAGCCTCAACATCGTCTATATTCTGGCAGCAGCACAGACTCTCTGTTCCTTTCACTCCCTTTGAGTGACAAGAGACACAATTCCACTGCGTCACTGTCGCAGTCAAGCATCTGTAAGCCTATCGCCGCAGCACTATCTGGGGATGTCCTGAAGCTTCCACACCAAATACAATTTCTCCATACAAATGAGGGGAGCACCCTTGAGATAATCATTTCATTCCTGAGCAGGCCTGGGAAGGAGGGGCTCTCCTGGTGAATCCAGACAAACACAGACACGCAGCATCAATCATTCTCAGCGTGCCACAGAGCAACATCTACACATCCGCCACAAGCTCTTAATGCAGAATGCACATTTGTTTATATTGAACTATTCTCAGATGTATTGGTGCAATACCCACTAGTTTAATTAACAAACTGGGAAAGGCAAATAAGGCATTTTCATGGTAGTATCATTCTGAACTGTTGGAAAAATAATAATGTGACCCCTCATGGTTCAATAGCGATGGACTCGTAGTGGGGGAAAAAATAATCACAGCACCCCGCTTAAAAATGGGGTCAGTAAGAATTTTTTTTTACCCAAGGATGCATTAAATTGATTATTAGTGACAGTAAAGGCATTTATAATTTAAAAAAACATTTATATTTTAGATAAATGCAGTTCAAATTAATTTGAATTTTCTATTGATCAAAGAATCATGAAAAAAATATATTGATAATAATAAGAAATGTTTCTTGAGCTCCAAATTTAGCATAACAATGATTTCTGAAGGATCATGCGACACTGAAGAAATAATAATGCTGAAAATTCAGCTTTGGCATCACATTTTAAAATATACTAAAATGGAAAAGTGTTATTTCAAATAGTAATAGTTCACAATACTACTGTTTTTACTGTATTTTTTATTTTAAATGCAGCCTTGGGAGCATAAGAGACTTTCTAAAACAAGAAAAATCTCTTACAAACCTAAACCTGCAACCCGTGATATTATGAAAAGGTGCAAGAACTCCAGGCACTGCATCTTTAAATCATTTCTGTGATAAGATAGATATCTACTGCAAATACAAACTGACACCATCCGAAGTTTCTAACGTCCCCTGAAAGAGTTTTCAACTGATGGATATTTTCTCTTCAAGTAATCAGAGAAGAATCGCTGAAGGTGAAATCCAGCCTTTTCCTAGCAACACTTTCAATTTCACTAATCGCTGCTAATGTTACCCTGAAGCAAAGGAAATCCATGAGCTCCCATCACAAGTCCCCTACAACAAGACTCATTCAGAATAAGCTGTTTACAAAGCCCTTCCAATACTGTTTTTCATGAATCTTCTTTTTCCTGCAAAGAGCAAATTCGTAATGCAGCTCTGGTTTGCCCTATCAGCACTTTAACATGCAAAGACTGTGATGCACCACAAGATTAATTAAGCACATGCTCACATGCAAAGCAATGTACACGGTTATATTCAAAACAACACATGAATATGGAACATGCCACCACCCTATTCAAGGATTCAAAAGACAAACCCCATTTGTTTAAAGTGACTGAGAGCTTCAGCATCTCCATGAGGTTTTGTTTGTATGTAATACGAAAGAGTTGTATGTTGCAGAGAGAGCCGTGAATAATGAAAGATGTCTCTGCAGTCAGCCACCAATGCTGCAGCCGCAAACACTGTAACAGAAACTGAGAAGACGCTGTGGTCTATCTAAAACCTAAGAAGAGGAAATGAGAATTTGTGAATGAATGCTGGCGGATGTGGATGTCTGAGGACTCTGAGGACCGTTTCTAATCTGCTGCAGTCATTATTCAGGAGTGCTCTTACTCTTTCTCTCCACAGAGCTGGAGAGCACTTAATGTGAGGTCAATTTAATAATGTCTTTTGCTCTTGTTTTATATAATCTACTTGAAGACTTTCTTGAAAATAATTCTTCCATTAATAAGGCTCACAGAATGTTCAAAAAATTCAGTCAAGCACGTCTATAGATGAAAATACTGCGTGACACAACAAGAAACGCGTTTGGGTTTTCATGCAAAGCAAACTTTGGACCAATTTATATTTTCATAATTCAATTCTAAAGTGATTAGTTATACTTATGTTGATGAAATATGAATGTGTTTCTTTTTGAAAAAATGCCAAGATCGGTTTTAACTTTATTCAGCATTTGAAAATGTCAAATGTTACAGGTTGTTGAATACAATACACACACAAGGATGTATACAAGTCAACACTTCTAAATCATGACCAGTAGATGTGTGATACGCACCAGTGTTTAAACGGCACATGTGTTTATTTTTAACTCCATTGGAGTGAAGGGCTAATCTAAAACTTAAACTAATCTAAAACTCTTTGTTTGTAACCAGTAATTTCTTATCAATGTGCACCTAAAGAGATTTCATCTGTTGCACCATTTCCTGAAAGTTTCAGATCTAAATTACATACATGATGCTTCAATGACACTATTGACGTGACAAAAAGCTATAACCACATACTGTAGCTATAACTGAGGCAGACTGTTTAGGCACAAAGACATCAATAAAAAACAGGTTATCTAAGTGAGAAAATAAGCAATACGGTGCAGTGCAAACTTGTGGCATTACTGTGCGTCAAGGTCATATAACAAATATCACACATTTTTACCTTTTTATGAGAAGGCATGTTTTGTTCATAAAGATTACTGTGCGTCAAGGTCAAAAAAATATGTTTTACCTTTTTAAAAGGCATGTTATATTAACGTATTCAAACTTATGTAGTAAAAATAAGATATAGAAAGTAATGAACTAGTAAACCCCTTGACAATTTTAATCATTAAAACAAACTGTTTGTAGATTTTTTTTATATAATAACATGAATGCAAAGCTTAAATTTCCAAGAAAATGGCCAAATGTTTTTTAAATATCACTCTCAATGTCATGATGAAACAGAAGTAGCGACAGATATGTTCTGTATATGCACTGTAGGGAGAGAACTTGGTTCTAGCCTTTGTATCCCGGACTTTGAGATGTGGGCACAAATCAAGAGGAGACAGGTGAACATTACCTGAACACCTTGAACATTAGTTTAACTGGACTAAAAGTTTGGAGATGTCCTGCAGACCTGACCAGAGAAAATCTGATGTTTCAAAGGAAAATCAAGTTACCATATTTTGATAAAACATTACAAATTATTGTTTTTTAAATGAAACACAGATGAATTGTTCACAATATCATCAATAACATGCATTGATAAAATACATAAGGTGAATTTTTAAACCAACTTCAAAAAGATCTCTCCTTATTACCACTTCTTATTTGTCATTGACCCTCATGTTAAGCAGCCTCACAGTCCAACATGCAGAATGGTCCTTCGCAGATATGCAAGAGTCTGAGGGAAGGTGTCAGTGTAATGCAAACAAGAGGGCGTGACACCTACAAACATCTACATTAAAGCCAATGCGGGAAATTAGATTTCCACTTCGTGGAAGTTCGTGTAACACCGGCGACCTGCTGGCCAACTGTCACTGTCCTGATCTGTCAGGTGCGAATCTGTTACCTTAATGCAATGAATAAGCTGGCTAAAGAAAATGACAGTACGTCTTCCTGTGACTTACAGTTATTTAAACAGTCTCTGTTTTGTCGAAGCTTTTGCATGACTAAAATTAATTTGCAAATAGAAGGTGGAGCTGTCTCGGGGGCGAAGAGTGGGAATTATGCAAAAAGAAAAAACCGGCTAGGCCATAAGCTAAGCTCATTCCCCTTCTTCACAGCCTCCACGCCGCAGCATCAACAGTTTATATGCGCTGAGTGATCGCAGGCTGAAATGAACCGAAGCTGCGTCACACCCAGTCAAGCGCTCCGTCAAATTGGACATTTAACATTGCAATTACAGTCGTGTAAGTTAGCGGGGTTTTGGGGGGGGGGGGTTTTTTACCTGGCGCTGGCGTCGGTTGGGAGACCAATGGGCTTCCCTCGCCTCCCTGAGTTTGTGCGCGTCCTCCTTACAAGCTCGAATGGAGCATGGATGGACAGGATAATCGGAGAAGCACGCCTACAGAGAGAGCACAGACTCAAGTGGTCACTACTAGAGTGCTGTCTCGAAAGGAGGGGTTGTGTGATGGAAAGGCTGCGGTAGTTCCTTACCCCGGGACCCGCCGCTCAGACACACCACAGCAGCGACGTCACAAGCAGGTTACCCTCTCTCACCCCGCGTCTCCTGCTCGAGTCCGCGCCGGGCTCGGTTGCTCCGTCTCCCGCCTACCTCACTGCTCCATAGACGCTCCTGCGTGTGCTGCGCGGCGCGAGGAAATCTCGCGAGAGCCGCTGTGTTTATAAGAGATGCGCCTCTGCTGTGGCGCTCTGCGTGGAGGGGAATTCTCTTGGAATTAACAGGATTCCCACGGTCAGGGAAAACCTAGAAATAACAGGAATTTGTCTGGAAAAGGTCGTGGAAATTAAAATAATCAATCAGAAAATGAAATAATGGACTTTTTTTGTGTAGGCCTATACATTTGTGGTAATGCTCTAATATGTAAAATATGTAATGCGGTAGATACTGAGCTTTAGTAAAGGTAATATAGAGATAATTCAGATTATCCTGGTTGCATAAATTCTAAATTATGAAATATATATCATGTTATATATATATAAGCTAGATGGAAATATTAAAAAAAAATAAAGAATCTAAAAATATATGAATCTAAAATAAAAACGAATTTAAATATTAATAAATACAATAGATTTGATATAAATAATGCTAAAACAACACTAATGGGCCTAAATAAATAGAACAATTATGTGTAAGTAAATGTGATCAATTATTTATTTTAGCATATTAAGCAATCAGCCTGAAAAATACAAAAAACTAATACATATAAAATGCAACGTGTGATTTTGAAGGTGCTTTGTTACATAAACTCATAAGCACATGCACCTGGCCTGCTGGGTATGAATTGTATTGAAAGTCTAGGTAAGCCTTGTATGTTGTTGTAATTGTGTGCTTGTTTTTTAGTTGTGTGTAAAAATTAGGGGGAGCCATAAATCTGATACCAAGCAAAATTATGATTGTCATTGCAATAACTATTTAATAACTCTGAACTGACTTTTATTATTATGCTGAAATGTGTAGTGCTAAAATCTGATTACATCACAGTTGAATGTGTCTGGACATCTTGCAACAAATGTTCCTTTTCCACAAAAAACTTCCCACTGTGGTCTTGGGGAAACGGCGTCAAATATTTGAGTGGTTGAAATTGGAATCGCAACATGTTCACAGAGCATTGGGGGGGGGTTGCCATAAGGGCAAGTTTCTATTTTAGTATATTATTTATTTACTTCATTTTTTTATTCCCCTTGTATGTTTGTAAAATAAAGATGTGTGATATTAAAGTGACAATCTATAATGACACTAAATGACAGCACAACACCAAAATGCAAAATGGTTGAATGAGTTGTCATAATCTGTAACTTGATATCAGAGCTACACTTGTGGATCATGTCATAAATCGTGGTTTTACAATGAAAGAGGCTGGTCGAAGAGTACAGCCTAATGTAAACAGGTCCACAGTGTCATCAATTGTGCAAACCTTTTGTGGGGAAAACAGGTAAATCTGTATTTATTTTTTTTGTTTTACAGTATGTAAAGCAATTTTATAAACAACAATATTGTAAAGGTAAATGCAAGTCTATTTGTACATTCTATAGAACCGCACAACAACCTCGCGCTGGTGGCAGAGCAGCAGTATTTAACCATCAGCAAGAACAAGAAATTTGCAACATAGTCATATCCAACAATTCCATCAGGCTAAGAGAGATCATAAATGACAATAATGTCTTCGCAAATATAAATTCTGTCAGCATTTCCACCATAGTTTTGAAAAGACATCAAATGACTATGAAACAACTCTTCAAGGTGCCATTTTAGAGGAATAGTGAAAGAGTGAAGGAGCTGCGGTACCAGTATGTCCAGGTAAACTATTGGTGTGCACTTAGTGAGTTTTACTGTACGTCTAAGATACCTGTATTACTTGAAGTTTTAGAAACCCATAAGAAGAAAAAACATTTACTGAACTCTAGAATAAAATTTTTTATTTTGTTTTTGTGTTTCTTCTTAGAGAATCATGGAGTTAGAAGGACATGAAACAACCCACATTCTTGTTTTTGTGGACGAGGCCGGGTTCAATCTGTCCAAAGGCCAGAGACGTGGTCGCAATCTCATTGGACACCGAGCCACAACTGACACACCAGGCCAACGTGGGGCCAATATTACAATGTGTGCTGCAGAGAATGGTGTGAGCACATTGGGCCCTATAATACCCAACTTCTCCTGGCCTTCTTAAACACACTTTACAGAGACCTGATTCCAGAACAAGAAAGAGGTTTAGTTAGACCACATTTGCCTAATTATGTTGTTGTCTGGGATAATGTCAGCTTCCACCAAACCAACATTGTGAGGAACTGGTTTGCTGCACATGAAAGGATAACAGCAGTTCCTTTCACCATACTCTCCATTCCTAAATCCAATAGAAGAGTTTTTTTCAGCATGGAGGTGGAAAGTATATGATCATATAGACCACAAGATCAGAAGTCTCTGTTGGATGCCATGAATGCTGCATGTGAGGACATCATTTTTTTCCCTGGTGCATGGCAACGAAAAACATCAGATGTGATGTTGATGAAAATCTTTGGCCTGACCAACAAGAGCGACAGGATGTCCACCAAGAATATATTTTTTTCATGGGTGTTATTTTGTGTATTTGTGGTAACATAAGAAATATGAAATGTACAGTACAGTTTTTCTCAATTGATTTTTGAGATCGTCATTTTTGTGACGATTCGTCACATTTTATCGTCATGAGCCACACTGTGTTTAGTTGTTTTTTCACCATGACAAAATCAACCATGTTTAGTTGTTTTTTCACCATTAAGAAGTCAAAAAAAATCTGTATTTATTGAGAAGAGTCAAAAGTTTTTTAAAAAAATCTGATATTTATTGAGAAGAGTCAAAAGTACATAGAAAAAAAATATATGAACATTTGTATTTATACATACATTTATTTTTGTTACGAATGTAATACACAAAAATGTAAAGTGAAATCTTGCTTGTCCAATTACGGTACATTTCATATTTCTTATGTTACCACAAATACACAAAAATACAAAATAACATCCATGATGCAAAAAAATGGTTCCGGTCGCTCTTGTTGGTCAGCAAAATTTTCATCAACATCTCATCTGATGTGATTTCCATTGCATGCACCGGGGGAAAAAATCTCCTGCACTGTGATATCACATATGCTTTGATATATGCAATGATTCAAATGTTGAATGAAACAAATTGTTTGCAATTAGAGAAAATTTAGCAGACATTACAAACAATGTCAATATCAGACAATTATGGAATATACAATGTGATGAAAAACAATGAAAAATAATCTGATTGACAAGAAGCTAATTGTTCAGGATCGTCAGTTTTGATCAACAAGCCATATGCAATTAGTTGTTGTGCAAACTTTGTACTTACTCTTTACTGCACACATGTAATACAAAGACAATTTGCTGTTCATGAAATTCCAATCTGATTGAACAAGAAGCTAATTGTTCAGAGATCTGAAAAATTCATTCGAGAATTGAGCCAAAGCAATTGAGAAAAACTGTAATTGGACAAGCAAGATTTCACTTTACATGTAATACATTCGTAAAAAAATAAATGTACTGTATAAATACAAATGTTCATATACTTTTTTTCTATGTACTATTGACTCTTCTCAACAAATATCAGATTTTTTTTTATAAAACCTTAATTTCCATGGTTGACTGTCATGGTGAAAAAACAACTAAACATTTTGACCAGTGTGGCTCACATGATGACCAAAAAATACTTTATATTTTGGTGGCCTTGGCCAAATTCCTGACATGATAACTAGGTTTTGAAGCATGAATGAAGTGTTTTTGGGTGAGTAACTACATTTTGCAGACTTGCAATAAAGTTCTGAAGTTCCAGCAAACAGTTGTGACATTTGCACTCACAGTTTAGAGAATGTTAAGACTGTTTCGAAAAATGTGCCAAAGCAATTGAGAAAAACTGTAAGTACATAAGGGCCCAGGGTAATTCTTACATCAGACCTCTGTACATTTCAAAACATAGCATGTTAACCACAGCTGCTGTAGACCGCAGTGTTTGGCCAGGTATCACCTGAAATTGACTATTTCTTGATCCCACTGGACAAAGTGCACAGCATTTCTTTATAAAGCTGTTTTTGTGAGTCGTCGGTCCTAGGCTGTGGCCTCAGTTTGGCCCCCTGCCCAGATGGCGGAGGGAGGTACAGCAGAGGTAAGGCCACAGTCCTGTGCTGTGACACAGGTGGGGAATGGCCTGTTTAAACCCACAGGAAAGCAGGCCTGGCAGACGCCCCCTGTACCTTCATCAGCTGTCCATGCCTACAGAGAGAGACCACAGTTTCCACGCTGCACTTGGGACACTGCATACACATGGGTTTGCTCGAAACTAGGTGAAAAACTTGTGAGGTGACCGCGATCTTTAATAATTAAATATTTTGTGTCAGCATGCCTGAAAATGGGCAGATAAACATTCCTTTACTCGTGTGTCATATTTAATCATTGAGTGAATTAAATTATTATTATTTTTCATTCTAACGGATGGACGGATAGATAGATAGATAGATAGATAGATAGATAGATAGATAGATAGATAGATAGATAGATAGATAGATAGATAGATAGATAGATAGAGAGAGAGATAGATAGATATAGAGAAAGATAGATAGATAGATAGATAGAGATAGATAGATAGATAGATAGATAGATAGACAGATAGATAGATAGATAGATAGATAGATAGATAGACAGATAGATAGACAGATAGATAGATAGATAGATAGATAGATAGATAGATAGATAGATAGATAGATAGACAGACAGATAGATAGATAGATAGATAGATAGATAGATAGATAGATAGATAGATAGATAGATAGATAGATAGATAGATAGATAGATAGATAGATAGATAGATAGATAGATAGATAGATAGATAGATAGATAGATAGATAGATAGATAGATAGATAGATAGATAGATAGATAGATAGATAGATCTATAACATTTGTAGGTCAACACTTTAATCTAGGTGGATCCTGCTTTTCTTGTCATGTCAGTCTGGGACCACATTAGTCACTTGAATGCTGTTAGGTGAAGCAGAATGGGCATTTCTGGCCGTATGTTTCCCCATCTGAAACAGATAAAGCTGTCCTGCACACCTTTGACTGTGGCTACAGCTGCTCTTCCTGATCTCATGTGTCCTCTCTGCCTACAGCTGTCCCTCTCTCCATCCAGGGCCACATACGAGGAGCTCCAGCAACCACTGACGTGGACACACATGAAAGCGTCCATGGACAAATCTCCTGAGCTTCTCTGTTGTCCTAAAACCTTCTCAAGGTTCAGCTGGCAAAGTGCCCTCTCGTCCATTAGGAAGGTCAGTGTGAAGTGGGGACTGAGAGGGTCTGGGAAGGGGGAGCGATTAGGTAAGGTAAAAGTGCTGTTGGAGGTCTTCTATCTCAGTCTAATCCCTCAGGACGGGGGAAGGGTTGTGCGTCTGTGCTGCCCGTCTGGAACAGAGGGAATGCGAATGTGTATCTGTGTATGTGAGAAAAGAGGATTTGGTATGAGATCCCCATATTACCTTCCCCTGGTCAGGAGGAGCCATATGGGACATGTGTGTTTATATGAGGTTGACAGATGAATGTACAATGGCACAGCTTCAATGGATGTGAAAAGTTCTGTATATTTGAATATGTTCTTAATGGTTATTCTTGTAAAATATAAAGAATTATTGATGCTCAGAATAGTCTAGACTCTAGACCTTAAATCAGTGGTCTCAAACTCAATTCCTGGAGGGCCACAGCTCTGCAGAGTTTAGCTCCAACCAGCTCCAAGTCACACCTGCTTGGAAGTTTCTAGTAATGATGAAGAGCTTGATTAGCTCGATCAGGTGTGTTTGATTAGGGTTGGAGCTAAACTTTGCAGAGCTGTGGCCCTCCAGGAATGGGGTTTGAGACCAATGCCTTAAATAGTTGCTTAAGGGATCTTTGAGAGACAGCAGGGTGGAACACTGAGTGAGTGGGCCTGATTTCTGATAAAACGTTTTTTTTGAAAAGAAGGACCCTGCGAATCTCAGTGTCAGTCATGTCAAGTGATCTGGTAAATATTCTCTGGCAAAAACTCACCATCTTTATCTAAAAGTAACTAGGCAGTAAGCTGTGAGAGAACCACTGGCCTTACAGTCGATGCTCCCAACCTTTAAATGCTGAAGTATTTTCATGAGAAATACAAACTGTAAAAATTTAAATTAAAGCAATCTAAAATGGTCTTATATTAAAAAATAGCAAATTATTTTTAAATAGTGGATGTTAAATAGTGTAATCTATTGTATGTGACATGTCTCATTGTCTGAATTGTAACTTTATACGGTATATTGATGCATTGCACACTGAGTGGATTTCAGTTGTGACTATGAGATAAATTCCAGTACTTCAAGCTAATTCCATTAATATAATTAATATTCCATTAATAATTTAAAATCATTCTGAGCTCCCAAATATCAACAAATAAAGTTTTAAGATTTTTTTTAAATTACACAGCTTGTTTGTATTTGGGGAAATCATTCTAATGTAATTGTGTGATAAGAGAAAAAGTATTAACAATACCAATTTTATACACTTAGTAGTGCTATATTTCAGTGTGCTATTAATTCTAATATGAGCTAATGGGACAAACTGCATAATTTGTTCAGAAAGTCTAAGTTATTGTGACTCTGATCTGAAAAGTCAGCAGGATAGCACAATTAAAACCACTATGAACAAAATGCTTAATTTCCTTTAATTTATTTTATTTTATTATTCTATTAAGTCAGGCCTGTTCTATAATTTCACATTGTTAAGGCCCAAGAGCTATTTGCATGCAGAATCATGTGTGTTCATTTTAGATTCACCAGAAATAAATAAGATTTTTCATTACAAATTATTTATTTTATTTTCTCTTATAGAGACCATCAAGACACAGTCTTTACATTTTCATGCTTTTTGGTGATAGCACACTTTTTGATCTGTTTCATAATTTTAAATTACTTGCAGTGCTCGGCTATTGCCCATTTAACTGACTGCAGTTTGTCTACATGTAAAATAATGCTTATGACCTGTGTTGTCCGGCAGGATGGAGAGCCCAGGTGTGAGTGCGGACATGAATATTAATTTGAAACATAGGTCAAACTGAGAATATACTACAATACAGCTTGTAAAGTTCACTCCAGGTTTTGTATGCGAGCCAGTGTTCTGCGTGCGACAGAGCCACATCTGCCCATATCAACTGAGCTGGACGGACTCAATAATACATTTTATTTTCCTATCAGAGTTTTAACTCTGTATATTTTGTTAAGCAGTGGCACTTCTGAAGACTCTCTGCTGTGCTCTGTGTTGGATGTGGTGGCCTCTGGCAGGTCCGCTGGATGAGGAAGACAGTCTCTCACTGCCCCCAGCCAGTGCAGCTGTTACTTGGGTATGACATCTGGGCTTGATAGATAGTCATGATGCCAGCGGTGCCCCAAACACCCCTAGGTGCCACACACTACATCCATGCCACACCCCCTGCACATCCTACTTTTCCAGATGCATGCTGGGTTACCACAGGGTGCCATCCAACCTCTCCGCCTCACAGCCAAGGCTCTCAGACTGGCAGCCAAGCCACATGTCAAGGTCATAACTGAGTGAGAGAGAGAACTATATTGTACCTCCTCTGAGAGCACTTAGTAGTTCTAAAACACAGAAGAAATTTGTGTTTTTAGAATAGCAGTTGTTGATTTGTTAAAATAGCCTAAAAAGGTCTTTGGTTAATGCTAGAAGTGTTATAGAAAAGTTTAGCCAAAAATTAAATTTTGCTGAAAATGTACGAGTTTGTTTCTTCATCAGAACAAATTTGAAGAAATTTAGCAATATAGCACCTGATCACCAATGGATCCTCTGCAGTGAATGGGTGCCATCATAATGAATGTCTAAGCAGTTGATAAAATGATTCACTGCATGAAGCGTTATTATGGATTATGGACTTGTATTTTGGCAAGAAGCGATAGTTAAAACGCCTTTTCAGCTTTTTCACTTCACAAGACATTAATTGATGTACTGAAGTTGTGTGGATTGCTTGTGGATTATTGTGATGTTTTTAGCATCTTTTTGGACTCTCATTCTGACGGCACCCATTCGCTGTGGAAGATCCATTGGTGAGGAATACTAAATTTCTCCAAGCCTGTTTTTTTTGGCAAATTTTAATTTCTGGGTGCACTATTACTTTAAAAAGTGTTGTGTGTGTGTGTGTGTGTGTGTGTGTGTTTGTGTAAGATGCTGCATATGGACTATTAGCACTTTCAGTTAGCTTCCCAAGTTGGCCTACAAACAGACATCATGACTAAACAGCTTTGTTTCTGCTTCGGAACCAAACATTTTATACACCCATGGCTGTGTTCGAAATAGTCGATGAGTACTATAGTTGCTTCTTTTGAATAAGTACTTACTTTGCGACCATTTAAAAAGTATGCTGTATATAGTAAGAATGTGTGCAGTCTGAATGTAATCTGGATGCACTGCATTCAAGTTGTCAGTGACATGTGACCTACTAGTGTCAGCTGCATCACTTCGCTGCCATTTACAGCTCCTCTCCCGTGGCCTCATGGGATAGTAATGTGTCCATCTGAATCTCTCCAGAAGTAGTAGGTTTGTGCTACTCAACGTACTACTCTTATAATATGCTGTTTTCACCTACTATATATTAGAAAAATAGGCATACAGCCCATCTTAAAAAATACTGAAAAGAGAATGATTATCGGTTATCAGTTCTTGCATGACAATGGAATTGCATTTCTTATTATTGCATTTTCAATGTTTATTCCTTAAAGGCACTAAACCAATTGTTAATTGAACCTGAAGTTCTTTACAATTCCCGTGCCTAGATCCTGTTAAAGTCAATGTATTTTGCTAAATGAAACTGAAATGAAAATGAGTCTTTGTCAGATGTTATACAACATTCTTGAATAGTGATGTAATTTTTATCTCTCTTGCATGGACTGTTTGTCGTACTAAATTTGTTTTCCGTCATTGTGGTATTTTCTTCCTCGGGATGGGCACAACTGGGAACAGCTGTACTCAAGAAAGTTTAGCGATGTTGGTTTTCATTTTTCCCTGAGGGCTCAACATGCCTTCACAGGGGACAAAGGGGCTGAAAAACACACATCTGGAGGCGCAGACTGTATTTGCATAACAACAACTGGATGACATATCTTCCCACTTTTCTTTTCTTCGTGTCTTGAAGAATGTTTGTCTTGGCTCATCTTCAAGGTACAGACATAATCGCGTGGAACCTCCCAGGATGCATCTTCTCTGTGAAGATTCTTCAGCTGAATCTTGGTGAGTTACCAAGTGCATTTTCACACAGGAAAGATTTTTTTATTTTATGCTTTGTCACAGTATAACCAAATATTAAAATATTTTTTTAGCAGTGTGATTGTTGCAAATGTTCCACAAATGCTTTTATCACAGGGAAAAATTAGCAAATTAGCATCACAGTTTCAAGATCATTAGCACTATTTAATGAACCACACAACACTTTTATTTTAATGAGACCTGCATAACCAGTCACAGTGCGTAGCTGAGGAAAGATACTGGCTACATTTTGGATATTGGTGAAAATGAAGGGTTCAGTTTCAATTCTTTTATTTTTAATGTGTAGAGCATTTGAAATGTTGATAATGTCACATGAACAGGTGTCTATCCCGATTCTTAGTCAAATGGTAAATATTTGTTTATGTCTCTGTCATTAAAGGGTGTGTGTAAATTTGCTCATTGTACTCATAGTCATTCATGTGCAGAGTGAATATGTCTCCATATGGTTCTGCCATGATCAAAAGCATACTGGAACTCAAACTGAAGAAATATGTAATACTTACCAGATCAAATTAACACAATCTAATACAAAATGAATAAATTAAGTTTCCCCTATAAGTTCTTATGGATGTTATTTGCACCAAAATCGATGCAGGCCTATCTGTTTGTATTATTTCAGAATATATTGCATGATATAAAGAGATAGAGGCTTTAATTGTTTAAAAATAATGATGTCTGCTTATGGAACAACTTTTTTTGAGTCAGATCCTTTCAGTGAATCATTTGATTTACTTCAAAAGTCAAGTCAGATTGCTAAATGTTTTTATCAAACTGATCCAAGGTGGCTAGCTAGATAACTACAATCATGTCTACATATAAATATTTGAGTTAAAAATAGACATCCTTGTCAACTGCTTTATGAGTTCTAGAAGGCACTACAAGGAGGCTAACTTTTCAAAAAGCATTCCCATAATCTGCCAAATGTCTTGAAAGACACATCTGCAAGCCCCTCCTTAGACAAGCCCACCACTGCATCTCCTCACATCTCGCTCTCTCTGATGGATGGTTTGTTGTAGAGTGAGCTGAAAAAAAACAGCCACTTGCAATTCATCAGGCCTGGAATAATGAGCGGAGAGCTACATTGATTTAGCCCGGGGCTTACAGCTCGAACATCTGGCCTGGTTGGCAGCCATAGTCGAG
Organism: Ptychobarbus kaznakovi; assembly: GCA_027422405.1. Taxonomy (NCBI): domain Eukaryota; kingdom Metazoa; phylum Chordata; class Actinopteri; order Cypriniformes; family Cyprinidae; genus Ptychobarbus; species Ptychobarbus kaznakovi. The sequence continues at coordinate 11,432,666 of CM049801.1, read as the reverse complement.
GCCAGCACTATTGGAAAGCTTTCTTTGGAGGGTCCAGATGCAGAGAGAGGAGGATCGGTACAAATGCTACAGATGGAAACGTTGGAACAGATGATGTGGTGGGCAGCTCCCGCCACCGTTGGCACAGGTAGCTTGTCTCCAACAGCTGGCACAGGTTAGGCATTCCTGGGAATTGGTGCCACAAGGCAAATGTTCGCACTGGCAGAGGTTGTGGTTGTGGTACATATACACGCTGTTCGTACAGGTATCATCAATCAGGCAGACTTTTTGTCTGTCAAAGAAGTTAAAAGCAATAAATTACGTATTTATTTAGAATAGTTCAATAAACACGAGTGTATTACTGAGGTAATAGTTATTAATTTCATGTTATCATCTCCACTGAATGTACTTTGGAAACTAAATCTAACCAATGCTTTTAACACTGGGCATTTGTGCCCTCTCCAAAATGTTGCTATTATTTTCAAAGTCGTAATTCTCAATATTCTAAATAAATATAAATCATTCCTTTTAAGTAGCATATTCTACCAATACTATATTTTGTATCTTCTCATTCATAAAAGCAGCTGCTTCATTTCTAAATAAATCCGTGTTTTTGAACAAATCGGTTGTGTAAATGATTCAGTGACTCTCTCATAAAGACGGTGGGTGCGTCTCAGTAAGCTCCCTAGTTAGATAATTTTTTAATGCTGTTTAGAGTACATTATGAAAAATGCTGCAACATTTCAGCAAATTAAAGTTATCTAAATTCTGTTCACTATTGAAAATGTGACCAGCAAAAATATGACATATTTTCCATTAGCATCGATGCCCCATAGTTTTTGTGGTGCATTGTGGGATTTTCTAGGGAGCAACGTTCCAGTGCACAAGGAAGATTTAGTGATTAAGACAGGCTTAGTTGGCTGACTCCGCATGAATATGAATGGAAGTCCATGGAATGAAATGTGTAGTGTAACTGGCCCTTGAGTGCTCTTGGAACGCCGCTCAGCCAATCAGAACCAAGGACTGGAGCTAAGTCTGTTACATAAAATGTATACAACAAAGAAAAATCTTCAATTATACTGTATGTAAGTAAAGAAACTAAAAAACACACTTCACACTAAAAATGACACTTATACACACACACACACACACACACACACACACACACACACACACACACACACATTTGGTCATACTGAGGCATGCTTTTTGGATTCACAGACGAAAAAATAACAGATTGTGTGTGGGGGTTGAGTCTGAGACTGTGAATATAATGGTCTTGCCCAGATGTATGTGCCTGGACTGCTCAGACTGGCACAAAGCTGGCCACTGCTCACTGATGGACATCTGGATAGCAAATTGGTTAATGGTGCCTCCAAGCCAAAAGGTAGTCAGCCATCTCTTCTCCCAGCAATGCAAGAGCTGCCGCGCATCTGTGTTCCACCTACCTCAGGAAAACATCCCCCTACAGGCCTGAGAAAAGCCTGGAGTATGAGAGAGGAAGTAGGGCTTAGTCCAAACCAGGTCTCTGTCTGGAGGGGAGCAAGTCATGATGTTTAAGACCACTGAGTATCCTGTAAAGTTATAAATGCAACATGGACTTGTTTTGTTATAAATATATCATTTTTATATGTATGGATAAGTTGTGGGTTTTCTTCAGTGACTCTTTCTGCAGGTTGCATTGTTACACCAGTAGGTTGCAACAAATGGTGACAATTGTTTGATTTTAAATGATTCATTCAAAAATGCTGATTCATTAAAGGACCAAAATGTTGCTGTGCTCTGGAGGTCACATTTATGATCTACGTCTTACAAGGAATAAGTACATTTTATAATCATTACTTTTCTGAAATGAGACATCCTAGATGACATATGCGACTAAAAAATGCAACCTCCAGAGGGCGCAGCCTTTGAAATAAGACCTAACCAGGCAATATCAGTAAGTCACTAAACCATTCACTCAACCATTTTGTTCAAAAAGCTGATTAATTATTGTGGCCTTGTTTGGAACTATTTTTGGCTGTAACTGGCTGTATATCACTCAATGTCAACTTCTTATTTATTGAAATGTTTTATAAAAGTAACTTTGCACTCGCAATCATGCTATTGGTCTGAATACCAGCAGGGCTGCATAGCACATATATAATGATAACATAGTTTCAAACGTTTTATTTGTTAACATTATTTAACTACATTGGTTAACAATCTTTTAATGTTTAATTTACTAATCAATTTTTCTAATTTTTATACACTCTTAAAAATACATCTTTAAAGAACCATCTCTTTCTTACCTTTTTATAATCTGAAGAACCTTCTTTTGCCACAAAGATCCTTTTGTGAAACAGAAAGGTTCTTCAGATGTTAAAGGTTCTTTGTGGAACCATTTAGACAAAAAGGTTCTTATGTGGCATCTTGAAGCACCTTTATTTTTAAGAGTGTGTTTTTAAAAGTAATGCATTGCAATATTGCCTTACTACATGAAAAAGTACCTAATTTTGTTATTTGGTTACTTTGTATGAAAAGTAATTGCAAGTTGCTTTTGTGTTACTTTTTGTCACCTGGCTTGCTTGTTTGTTTTTAATATTTTTTTTAAGTTATATTTTTGGCAATTGTAAGGGCCCTTTCACACCAAAAGTAAAATTAATAAGGAAGTGCCTCTGCCTCTGCACCTCACTCCCAACTTCCATCAACACAGGGACATGAGAGCAATCAGTGAATAAATGGGAAAACAAAGTAACTTGCATTACTTATTAAGTAATGCATTCTAAACGTAATGCATATTTAGTTGTTAAGAAATGAGTCCTTATCGTGAAGTGTTACCATTATAATATAACAATGTAAGTCAGAATTTTTCAGGGTTGCTGGAAGTGCTGGACTACCAATGGCACATCACACCCCGCACTGCTCCAGATTCAATTATAAGCAGATGTGATTAGCAGTGTTGGGGAAAGTTACTTTTAAAAGTAATGCATTACAATATTGCATTACTCCCTAAAAAAGTAACTAATTATGTTACTTAGTTACTTTTTATGGAAAGTAATGTGTTACATTACTTTTGCTTTACTTTTTAAATATAAGCAGGGCTTGATTGTTTGTTTAATACAAGAAGTTCTATTTATAGCAAATTAAAAGCCCTTTCACGCCAAAAAGTGTAATGAATAAACCTCAGGCTGAAGGAAGAGTAAATCACGTCTGTACCGTAGAACGCAGGAGAAGAAGTTCAACACTCTTCAGCAATAATAAAATAATGACGCACAATTGTTAGTTTATCTAAAGTCATTTTTGATTATTAGTATGGTTGAACTGGATCAGGTCAGCAGCAAATACATTGGTTAATAAAATGGGATTAGATACATTTGTGTTGTTTAACATATTTAATTATTGCAGGTTTGCTTCATATTCTGAGTTTGCATTTCACTGTTTTAATTCATTTTGATGAATATTGAATCTGTTTTTTGCGAGTGGGATGACAATGCACATTCACATTTATTCTAGAACTACAGTAAGATCATGTTCACACAGCGCACTGTCAGTCAATAAATGGGAAAAAAGTAACTCAGATATTTTCTTGTAAAAGTAATGCGTTACTTTACTACTTACTTGAAAAAAGTAATATTATCACGTAACTCGCGTTACTTGTAATGCGTTACCCCCAACACTGGTGATTAGGCAAGCAGATGTGAATGTGTATTAGACCTTGAAATCATAACACAACACATTAATATCTTGGACACACAGTAACATTTGGTACACTGGTTTCATGAATGATCCATTCAAAGGGCATTATACCCTAACAACTTGTGTATGCATGTACGTAAGAATTGCTTGACAGACAGAAGAAGCATTGAGGAATTGAACTAAAGCTTCCTTTTTGTGGCTTTATCTCCACCATCTGTGGATAAACAAGTTAAACACACAGCAGTTTCCCCTGACGCCTGAACCCTAGAGGATGTGCCCCCCCCCCCCCCCCCCCCCTCAAACAGATGCAGCACCTCCAGAGGCTTTGGGTGTGCTGTGGGAAACAACAGCTGTTCCCCTGCCTAATAAGAGGGCTGCAAGTGAGACAGGTAGGTCATGAATTATTTACTCGAAACGTTATTGTTCTTAGCTTCTGTTAAAAAATATCACCGGATCCTCTTATCGGCAGGTAGTGACTTTTATGATATGTTAATTAGACTTTACTATATGTTGCAAAGCGGGTACATAAATTCACTTGACAAGTGCAGTATTGACTTGCAGTATCTCACAGAAATGAGTACACCCCTCACATTTTTGTAAATATTTTATTATATCTTTTTATGTGAGAACACTGAGGAAATTACACTTTGCTACAATGTAAAGTAGTGAGTGTACAGCTTGTATAACAGTGTAAATTTGCTGTCCCCTCAAAATAACTCAACACGCAGCCATTAATGTCTAAACCGCTGGCCACAAAATTGAGTACACCCCTAAATTAAAATGTCCAAATTGGGCCCAAAGTGTCAATATTTTGTGTGGCCACCATCATTTTCTAGCACTGCCTTAACCCTCTTGGGCATGGAGTTCACCAGAGCTTCACAGATTTCCACTGGAGTCCTCTTCCACTCCTCCATGATGACATCACGGAGCTGGTGGATGTTAGAGACCTTGCGCTCCTCCACCTTCTGTTTGAGGATGCCCCACAGATTACATTTACCCTCAGCTTCTTTAGCAAGGCAGTGGTCGTTATCATGTTGGAATACTGCCCTGCGGCCCATTCTCCGAAGGGAGGGGATCATGCTCTGCTTCAATATTGTCACAGTTCATGTTGGTATTCATGGTTCCCTCAATGAACTGTAGCTCCCCAGTGCCGGCAGTACTCATGCAGCCCCAGACCATGACACTCCCACCACCATGCTTGACTGTAGGCAAGACACACTTGTCTTTGTACTCCTCACCTGGTTGCCGCCACACACGCTTGACACCATCTGAACCAAATAAGTTTATCTTTGTCTCATCAGACCACAGGACATGGTTTCAGTAATCCATGTCCTTAGTCTGCTTGTCTTCAGCAAACTCTTTGCGGGCTTTCAAGTGCATCATCTTTAGAAGAGGCTTCCTTCTGGGACGACAGCCATGCAGACCAATTTGATGGCATATGGTCTGAGCACTGACAGGCTGACCCCCCACCCTTCAACCTCTGCAGCAATGCTGGCAGCACTCATACGTCTATTTCCCAAACACAACCTCTGGATATGACGCTGAGCATGTGCACTCAACTTCTTTGGTTGACCATGGCGAGGCCTGTTCTGAGTGGAACCTGTCCTCTTAATCTGCTGTATGGTCTTGGCCACCGTGCTGCAGCTCAGTTTCAGGGTCTTGGCAATTTTATTATAGCCTACGCCATCTTTATGTAGAGCAACAATTCTTTTTTTCAGATCCTCAGAGAGTTCTTTGCCATGAGGTGCCATGTTGAACTTCCAGTGACCAGTATGAGAGAGTGAGAGCGATAACACCAAATTTAACAAACCTGCTCCCCATTTACACCTGAGACATTGTAACACTAACGAGTCACATGACACCGGGGATGGCTAATTGGGCCCAATTTGGGCATTTTCACTAAGGGGTGTACTTTTGTGGCCAGCGGTTTAGACATTAATGGCTGTGTGTTGAGTTATTTTGAGGTGACAGCAAATGTACACTGTTATACAAGCTGTACACTCACTACTTTACATTGTAGCAAAGTGTCATTTCTTCAGTGTTGTCACATGAAAAGATATAATAAAATATTTACAAAAATGTGAGGGGTGTACTCACTTCTGTGATATACTGTATTTCCTATTAAAACTCATAGAAATACCTTGACTGTAACGTGAATTGCTTTAGATAAAACGTCTTCCAAATGCATAAATGTTTTTTTTTTCAATAGCCAATAAGCTTTAGAATATGACTACTCCTCTTTATAGAGAACATTTGATTGGATAAAAAATATTTTTTGCCAGGATGAGTCATCAGTACTTTTGGTACACTTTTGAAAGAGAAAGACTGTAAATTTTAAATGCAGAATATGCTTAAATGCTTTAAATGCAGATTATGCTGTGATATGATAAACTTTTACTCATTGTTTAAGGAGATACTAGAGTAGAGACGCCTCAAAGCTAGGAATGGGCAAAACATAGACTCTTATTAATTAATTGACTGACTGATTAATTGATTGATTTAGCCTAACTCATACAACATTCTAACTTTGTTTTGTAGATAATATCTTATGCTAAGGTTGTAACTTAATACTTTATGATATTTAGAATATCTCCCATTGACTGACATTAATAGAATGTTAAGCTTTCAGAATGCTGTCATGACATCATTATCATATTTCCATACGGCGTTGCGATTGTTCTATTTTTTTTTTACTATTTTCATATTGAATTATGATAGCTTTTGTTTTCATATATTCTACTGGAGAAGGGCAATACCGCCAATATTGACAAATACAGATATCTCTTTTAAATGGAATTGTTTTGCAATTTTTGTGGATACAATTGTTAATTTGCTAATTTTTGCACTTAAGATCTTATGATATAAAGCTCACGTTAAATATATAATGCTAAAAAAAACGTTTTGATCAGTATTAGATCTCTCAGCCTCAAAACGTGGTTTTATATGAACTTCTGCTGGTTATGTGTAGTTCTGTCATGTTGCTTTAATGTGTTGATTTGAATGGAAACACCCTACTCAAACGACTGATAAAGTTATAATACATTTTACCCCACATTTGTATTTCAGCGCTGAGCTATAGCCCTTTTTCCAGCTGTGTTATTTATCACCCAGCATTAACCTTCATTTATCAGCATGCTTTCACCAGTTAAAGACGGATTCCTCCATATGTCTGGGTGCTTCATTAAATGCTAATTATTATGAGGTATAATAATTGTGAGGCTGCTGTGTGCACTGGGTGACGTGCTGCTGCAGTGTCCCAAGAGAGGAGGAATAGACTGAGCTCCAGATAAACAATCCCACTGTTCTCCCGAGACTGTGTGATCCCATCTGATGATACGGCCGCATCTCTCCAGCTCGTCCTCTCCCCTGAGAACATGTCTCTCTGTTGTCTGTCTGTGCTGGGTGTGGAGTAAGGGTGACATTGTTGGGATGATGTTTCATTGTGCCATCACTGCAGATTTGATATAGCTTTATAGTTAGTTGTATTTGTGTATATTTATGCACTACTCTTTCCACAACTCGATTTGTAAAAAAAAAAAATAATAATTTGTATTATTTCTGTTGTGCCTCACATTTTTTTATGCACAACCCCCAGACGTGGTTGTGTTATATAAATATATGCTGTTCCTTTCTGCTTTATGCCTTCTGCTATTGGGTGCTGTGTTGTGTCAGCGGGTTTCTTGTATGGGTCTTTTCTGATGTTGTTCATCATATGAATCTTGTTCCGAGAGCTTGGCTTACTATCAGGCTTTAAAATCCCCACATTATACAGTTATTTTAAAGTTGACCCGTGTTGAAGAGTTTGATGAAGAGCCGCAGAGTTGGTAGTTGGACACGTTCTTTGGGTTTATTATAAATATCACAATCTTACCTTCTGCCAGCCGGAGTTGGACACCTCTGCAGTGTTGTTAGTTGTGAGTAGTACTGAGATGGTTTGGATCATATTATGATGTTGCTGTCCGGCTCTTCATCGTCATAAACCATTCTTGAACATCTGCTATTATGATGGGTACATTCTGGGAACAGAAATTAGAAAAGGTTTGAGAAAACCTCCCTCTGAATGCATAAGCATGTTTCACCCTGCAGTTCAACTGTAATGGAAGCTTTTATTGATAATATTTGATGTAAATCATTATTCAATGATGTGCATACACACACACACACACACACACACACACACACTTACATAAATATATACAGTATATGCATTTTCTAACACTAAACTAATCAAGTATTTTAGTTTAAAAAAATATTATATACTGTATTCATAAAAACGATACATTGTTGTTTTAAATGCCACAAATGTAGAAATCAACATCATTACAATGTACAGAATGAAAATACAATAATTATGAGATTTGAAAAAGATACATTTAACAGTGTTATTAAATTATTAGTGTTTTTAAAAAAATATATTAGATAATGGTACAGGTAAAATAATAACAAATAATACAAAAGGTTATTTTGTTAAATGTTTGATCTTAGATTTAAAAAAAAATTGCATTGCTATTGATGCTTTGCATTGTGATAGTACATGTAAAACAATCATGCTAATAGACCTTATTCAAGTTAGATGCCACATTGAATTTAACATGGCTGAAAACGAGGCTGTGAGGGATAGACTTACAGTTTTTACAACGGCACACACTGTATAAAGGTCCTAGTATCATGTCATTTTCACAACTTCCAAAACTTTTCCACAACATCCAAAAAAGTTTTGTTTTGTTTTTACTTGTTTTGTTTTTCCCTGGAAAGATGTTTCGTCAGCTGAACAACTGGAATGTTGTTAAACAACAATAAAATACATTAAACACACTGTACATTTTTCCATTACAGCCTCGTTTTTATTCCCATCAAAAATCACCTGCTAGCCTAGGGTCTAAAGTACATTTTGAAGAATGCAGAATCCAGACCAGAGAAGGGATACGTACCTTTGCTCTCTATGGCTTCAAAGTGAGAACAAATGTTTTTAAGAGCTGGACACAAAACCAGTATTGTTAACTCTAGAGCGTTCAAACTAACCACAATTGTCTGGACTTTGAATTCATACATTGCTCACTGCTGGGATGACATAATTCATATCTGCTGTGAGCGGTGAATTTACTTTATGTTTGCATTTGGGGCTGTACTTAGTTCATAGTCGTTGTTGTAGTTGTGCTGCTGGACAAGCTCTTCACTGCATGTTCAATCCCATCATAAAGGTCAGATTACTTGTATAAACACGTGTTCAGGTCTTTCTAATAGCTCATTTCCAGATGAAATTCCTCATCATTTGAATGAGCATGTACAATAGCTTTCCGCCACATGTAAAATCATATTCTCAATTTTCCCTATTTTCACTTTATATAACACACATTACATACTCTTTAAGTGTGAATTATGTATAATATTGTGCATGTAAGATTGTATAAAAGGCTTCAGCTATACCATATTTGTGTTTATGGTGGAAATTGAGTGAATCCAGTAGCATCCACAAACATGGATTCCACAGTGACCTCAAGAGGTGGGAATGCAGAAGTACCTGATTAGAATAAACTGTCAATGTGTATTTAGTGGCTCTCCTAGTATTACAGCCTGTATATATATATATATATATATATATATATATTCATAAATACAGAACATAGTCTTGTTTTGTGTCTGGACATTTTTTTAAAGCTTACATTATTGTCAAGCATAATAATACAAAATCACCCTTGCAAATTCATACTGCTACGGCATTACCTCTTTCTGGAGGTAACTGTAATATGTAATTATGTGCCAAATATAATTCATTATATTAATTTGAATATATTACAACTACTGTTAAATATACACTTAAAATTGATCAGTTCATGAAACCACATCACGGTTATTTCTATTACTGTAACAATCAAATAAAATGACTTTTACTAGTCCTCTATCGCTCTTCAGAAAACTGCTCTTAGTTGACTCACATCTTTGACTTCAGTCTGAACAGATGGAGAGAACTCCAGTAAATATCATTTCAAACATCAGCCGTGCTTTGCTGATGGCACAGCCGCATTCAAGGGACTGTCATCTCCAAAAAACATTGGGATCAAAAAGGCCTGTTGATTATCTGGAACAGAGAACTAACAGCATGCAGTTATGCTAATAGTTGCAACTAAGTAAAACACATATTTTTTTGCATGAAAACAGTTTGGTGATTGTGTATTACTGCTTAATAAAGATTGAAATATTATTAAAATAATAATATTGAAATATTAGTATATTGACTAAATACTGAACAATTTATCTGTGCGTTCAAATTAAATCACTCTTGTGTTTTATTAATATACAACCGTAGATTAATGAAAAGCTATGAAAACATACCATTTGATTTATATTTCATTGTAATTGATGTGACCTGTTGTGAATGATAACTCTTGTACAGAAGGAATATTGTTGGGTGACGACATGGAAAACACCAACACATCACATGCCTGGACTCATTTGCCACATCAGCATAATGAGGCCATTATTTGCATTAAATTATACTGTTATTATGTCAAGATTCCGGTACCAGTAGGACAGTGGTTTGTTTTGAAATGTATTAGTAACGCCAATTAGTTTACTGGGACGCGTGAGTGTGGGAGCGTGGACGCTGATGGGCGGGTGCGTCCAAACACGTGACTGTGTTCACAAGCTCCGGAGTGAACTTAACTAGCGCATCTGTGGACCATTGCACATACTTAGCATTGCAAACGTTCACCTGTTGACTCCGAGATCTCGCACACAAACTGTATATGTGGCATGTAAGCGCAGGAATCTAGCTTTTAGCGCATTGTAGATTGTTGTTTTTTCTTTATATTTTATCAAATCCTGCTGCCAATGTTTTTATTTAGGGCCATTATTCATCAAATGATTCATTCGATTGCATTTATTATATTATATTAATTTGTAGGCTATATTAACTATATTTCTTTATCTAATTGCATTTAATTCATTATATATATATAGGCTATTTATAAATGATTTATATATTTATTTTTCAAGAGAAAGAGTTTTGTAATTGTAGTGTTTAGAGCCCTAAATATTACGGTGGTAGTGACAGCACAACATTTCAGTAACCATATATAATGCGGTACATTGCATTAAAATGTAGCTCAAATTTTAAACTCCAATGGTGCATTAATGTCGTTTGCCCGTGTATGAAATTTGAATGAAGCCTATTAATAATCTCCCAATTAAAACTGTTACTAAAAGGAAACAACTTGGTAACATTTTAGATGATGATGATGATAATAATAATAATAATAATCAAGAATAATAACAAAATAACTAATTACAATAATCAAAAAAAAAAATTTTTTTCTCATCCGCGTATAGCCCTATTTTTTACGCTAAATATTTGTAAATTATAAGCCCCTATCAAATACAAATATTTGTAAATTATAAGCCCCTCTCAAATACAAATATTTGTAAATTATAAGCCCCTCTCAAATGCAAAGTTTCACTTTAGACTGTTTTTTTTTCATTTTATTTTGTAGTAATAATTCTAGAGTTACATCAGACACTCGCGCCTCTGTTCCTCGTTTGGAGTAGGTTTAAGCGGCCGTGTCGTTGTTCCTGTGCCCCTATCTCTCCGCAGCGCTGGAGGAAGTTGCAGTGCACCTGTTCTTCACCGCTGCTCGGCCCGTGACTACAGTACCCACGTAACATTGCGCAATGTCCCTCGATCCGCGCGCTGCGCCAGTCTGCTCGAGGAACCCGCTCGCTCGCTCGGCCTTTTTTTCTGCTTTCTCACTGTTGCCTGGTGTCAACCTACGCCGAGAAAGAGACATCCCTCCCTCTTCCCCCCTCAGCGGCAGCTTCCAATTTGCCTTCGCTTTTCTTTTCGCCTCTTCCATTGGCTTGCGCGCTGCCAGTCAAGCGCTTCCTCTTTACAGGAGAGTTGAGTAGCAACAGCTCGGAAACATCTGGCTGCCGCAGCTCTCGTCGCTCCGCTCGCCTGCTCCGTCTTTCCTGCCACCGCAGGTTGTTATGGAAAGCTGTTGAAAGTGAATCGAGTTGTTTTTCTCGCTGAGAGGATTAGGAGGAAGCAGGAAGACGCTGGACCTGGTTGTCTGTAAGTGCCTGTGATACGAGGTGCTCTTTAAGGAGATGAAAGGGGGGTTGGAGGCACGGGCTGGATTGTTATGGGGAAAAGTAACGATCTTTTTCACGCGACTGTCGGTCTTGACGCGCAGAACGAGTTGCTCGAGCGCGTAGCATCGGGGCCTGTCGCAAAACTGTAACAATGCAGGTTGAACGCTTACTTTTTATTTGTTAGCTAGCCACACAAGCTAGCTTTTCCTGAACGTACGGTGTCAGGATCCAGAGAAAGACCGTCGGCAGTGCTTCTATGTGTGTGTGTGTGTGTGTGTGTGTTTGTGTAGGAGTAGCCTGCTATAATACCATTTCCTACCTAGGTGGACTCGTAGTTTGTTTTATTTTATGTCTGTTTGTTTTGTATCGTAGCGTTTAAGTTGAAGAAGGGGCTAACTTGGCACCATTCAGATAAGTCTTTCGGGACAACTTCCCAGGTTTGAAAACAAGTTCACTTTGACATGTCACGGTATAAAACAATGCGCTAGCGTGGGCTTAGTTTTTTACTTTTACCGTTTACCAATTGCTTTGTAAACCAAAACAAGTAATAATAAGCAAGCGAGCCTAATCGTTCAATACATACTGAATGAAGAGCTCTTATTAGCTTAAAAACCTCTGAGACCAAGTGTAATGTACGTGACAGATGTAGCAAACTCTTCATTCGTGTGGCTTTTTATGCATTTAAAAATGTTCATGCATATCAATGAGTTAACAAAACCGAAATATTCTGTTCCTATTCATGAGTGTGACATCTTTCAGAAGAGACCTTCAGGTTGTATTTGAGTATCTTTGTTTTGCTGATTTTGGTGGTAAACAGGAAACTGTTGTTTGGCTCGCACTTAAGAAGTTTCTGAAAATGAACACAAATATGAGTGGGATACTTGAGAAGTAATGAGGTTTATAAGCCCTAATGCGGAATACAGTGCCTTTTGTTTATAACCGTACTTATAAAGCCTGTATGATTGTCCCCTTTGTTTCTTATTTCTTTTTTTGTCTCTCTGTCAGTTGTCCAAAGGGTTAGTGAAATGAATGACGGTAATGGCGTGGCCAGTGAACCATAGAGAAGTCGAAAACAATATCAGCTGCGTGGATCTGTCAGTTGCAAATGTGCTGTGCTGGCCTTTGTTTATGGTTACTGGAAGGAGAGGGGGAAAAAAACTTGAGGGCATTTAAATTCTCAGTGCAGGAAACTAGGTTAGAAAAAAGTGTCGGCTTTCAGATGGACCCATTTCCAAGTTCTTCTTTGCTGAGAGATTACAACTAAAGGGGGAATTGGCTAGTTTTCTACAGAAGCACCTCACACCACTTCCCTTCCTCCCGTTTTTTAAAGGGGGGAAAGAGAAACAAAGTTGTATAAAGGAGAGGCTGGTGGCAAGAGTGTAGAGGAGTAGCATATGGCACTAAAAGGAGCACAGCTGGAGGTAGCATTTCCATCTGAACATGATGTCAGAGCAGCTGACAGGCTGCCATCCCCCAGTCTTTTCTTCTAACGCACAGACTGGGAGTTAGTGTGTGTGCGGATCTGTGTGCAGGAGGAGGCATCGCATTCCCCTCCAACATCTCCTCCACTTTGCATCTGTCCCTCACAGTTTGATTTTCTCTCTTTCTCTCGCGTCTCTACCCTTTCATTGATTCGGCGAAGGGAGTTACAGCCGGCGCTACCACAACAGTGGACTTAATCAAGTTGATGCGTACTGCAGGTACTGTACCGGGGGGTCCGGGCAACAGGGATGTGTTTTGAATAGGGAGCTCTTGTTAAGTCTTTTTGCGCATCTGCCATCAGAGTGTGTGAAATGGGAAGTAAAGGATTTCGAGCTGGTGTAGTGTAACCAGGCTGGGGGACAAGTGACACTTTTGTTGCCATGAAGAGGTTTCCAGGCAAGCGTTTGATTATTCTGTTTGTTTGCAGGTCTTCTATTTGGTTACTTCGTGCTCAATGGCAAATTGTTGCTCTGTTGTGACAGTATAGAGTGGCGTTGGTAGGGGAGTTCATTATAGTATTACAGATTTAAAACTAGAAACTTCTTATGCGTTTAAATGCTGTTAAAACCTGTTTTTGCTTTAAGTAACAAGATATTCAGTCCATTTAAACCAAATTCTTAATCTTCTAAAGCGACCGAAAATGCAGAAATGTGTTTAGCGAAATAAATCTGCAACTTTATATAATCACGCATTCTTCAAAACGTCCTTTCGTCAGGCTTTTGCTCAACTCTTTCGTTATTTTCTTGTTTGTAAGGACTAATTTAGAACTTGCAGATTTGAGCTGCCTGAATTGGCTAGACAGCTGTAATCGCACTCCTCCTAGTCTTAATCTCTTTATCTGGGCAGCAGCTGCCATATGGTCTCAGTCAGCTGGATCAGATGTTCATAAGCCTCCTTCTCCGTCCCTCTCTGTCCTCCCAGTCTCCTAATTTGATCGCTGCTACCTTGTGAGCTGTCCTGCAATCTTTATTTTTAGCCATCTTAAGGATTAGGATTGATGTGGACTACGGGGCACTTAAAGTGATTGTATTGTAAATCTGCTGTGGACCGCCTCTTTGGGGAGGATGTTCCATTTCTCCAAAGATTTGGGGAGGGGAAAAAAAGGGGGCTGGCGAGAGGTTTGTTATCCCCCTGTCCCCCTATAAGCCCCTCATTAATGAAGGTCTGAACGCTGTTTGGGGCGGGGCGGGGGGCTTTGGCTTGCTATCCCAATCAGATTTAAATGAAGATTCAAATTAGTTAATTTAAGTCCGCTGCTTGAACATGACGCCGGTGCATTTTTTTAGACGGGAACGATCTCCTCGGGTAACAGGTGTGATTTTCATAATTTTTTGCATTTATTTTACTTTAACCTTTTTTAGTTTTTAAATTGTTTGTGTGTATTTTTTAAAGGTAATATATTTTTTTAGTGCATATTTTATTTGCAGACTGTCCGTCTTTGATTACGCATGTCACACTGATGTTCTGCTACCTCAACTGTCATAACTTCAGAGATCATGGTACTTAGTATACTTATGCAGTGTGCCCATGGTTTTGAGCTGTTTGTGTACCTGTAAGCCTGTTACCTATACTTGGCATCCTGGCCAAAGTGGGTTATTATAAATAACTGCTCCAGGAGCACAAAGAGGAAAAAACGGAAAGATTCTCTCGCGCAGGCATCTGTGGAATCAGGACTTCAGCTCCTTACATCACGCCATCTGATTATACCCGAATGATACTGATGGGATGCGTACGGCAGGATTGCTTTAAATTTAATTTACAATTGGGATATTTTTAATTTACATTTATTTTGTTAATTTCCCTGGTCTCGTGCTTTTAAACTTTTAATTAAAAGGGTTAGTGTAAAATGTAATATTAAACACACTACTGTGTATTTTAAAGTGCACAAGCGAGGAAAATGCAGTTTTTCTAATATATAATCTGTAATGTTATACATTTTGCATGTGCTTTTTTGTAATCCTTTTATGTCAGGACTGTGGTGAACATTTTTCCAGTGTTCCCACAGGGGTGGAGGGAGGGAGGGAGAGAGAATTAGAGTGTGAGAGTATGTCTGTGTGCATGGAGCGAGAGAGAGAGAGAGAGAGGGACGGAGCGGGTGGGAAAGAGAGAAGTTCCACACAGAGTTGCAGACAAAACAATTGTTGTTCTAGCGAGCCTCACTAACATCTGTGGTCTTTTGCAGGTTATGAAGACAGCATGGAGTTTCCAGACCACAGCAGACATTTGCTACAGTGTCTGAGCGAGCAGAGGCATCAGGGATTCCTTTGTGACTCCACTGTTCTGGTCGGTGATGTCCAGTTCCGAGCCCATCGTGCAGTGCTGGCTTCATGCAGCATGTACTTCCACCTCTTTTACAAGGACCAGCTAGACAAAAGGGACATTGTTCATCTGAACAGCGACATTGTCACGGCCCCGGCCTTTGCTCTTCTGCTTGAGTTCATGTACGAAGGAAAGCTCCAGTTCAAATCGCTTCCAGTGGAGGATGTGCTGGCTGCTGCCAGCTACCTCCACATGTACGACATTGTCAAGGTGTGCAAGAAGAAGCTCAAGCGGAAGGCCACGGCCGAGGCCGACAGTACCAAGCACGAGGAGGATGCTTTCAGCTGCTCGGACAAGGTGGAGAGCTTCTCGGAAGGTGGGAGCACGGGCCGGCCGGCCACCGCCGACCTGCTGCAGAGCGACGATGAGGACATGGAGAACAAGCGAGACAGCCATCAGGAGCCGGGGAGCATGTGGATGCGTCTGCCTTCTGACCGGACCGCGTCTCCAACCACTAGCCCCAGGGAGGCGGAAACACATGGCCCCGACGCTGGCAAATCTCCTGCCGGCAGCCCCAGCAGCTCCACTGGCTCCCTGTCCCGTCGCTCAACCGTGTCTCGGAGAGTCTCTGCTGACACCGATTGCGTGCTTGACCTCTCTGTGAAGTCCGGTTTGGGCGGAGGTCCTGGGGAGACCATGGCTGGCAACCCTTATTTCTGCAGCTCTGTGACCCCAAACAACCTCCAGAGTGCCCTGGTTCAGGTCAAGGTGGAAAAGGACACGGGCTCGGACGATGACGAGCTGGTGAGTGACGACTACGAGATGGAGCACAGCGGTGTCAAGGAGCCACCCAGCACCAATGGTACTCACATCAGCCTCATTGCTCAACGCCGCTTGGGCCTGGAGGCTCATCTCTCGGCCCTCCGTGAGGCCTCGCTGGCCAGTGAGCTGGAGCGGGACGACAAAGGAGGCGACGACGACGCAGACGTCTTAGGAGGGGACAGCGAGCGAGCGCAGGAGGTCGCAGGGGTCGAGAACGCCCTGTTGCCTTACGTTTCCAGCATGCTGGGGGCTTCACATACTCAGATCTTCATGTGCCCCTTATGCAACAAGGTCTTTCCCAGTCCACACATCCTGCAGATTCACCTCAGCACGCATTTCCGCGAGCAGGAAGGTGTACGGCCCAAGCCGGCCGGCGACGTCAACGTCCCCACCTGCTCTATCTGCGGCAAAACCTTCTCCTGCATGTACACGTTAAAGCGCCATGAGCGGACACACTCGGGTGAGAAGCCCTACACATGCACAACTTGTGGCAAGAGCTTCCAGTACTCGCACAACCTGACCCGACACGCCGTGGTGCACACGCGCGAGAAGCCGCACGCCTGTAAGTGGTGCGAGCGGCGCTTCACGCAGTCAGGGGACTTGTACCGACACATTCGCAAGTTCCACTGCGAACTGGTCAACTCGCTCTCGGTCAAGAGCGAGGCGCTCAATCTACCCACGGTCAGAGACTGGGCACTGGAAGATAGTTCTCAAGAACTGTGGAAATGAAAGCTGAACTGATAGCAGACTGTTTGAACTGCTTGTTAAATTAATGAGAGTTATCTGAGTGGCATTTTGTTGGGGCAGAGAGGTGAAGGTAAGAAGAGTGGGGCAGAGTGAAGGGTCTGAATCAGTCATTTTTCTTGTATGTACATTGCAAATCTTGTTGAATTGCACTTTACTAGCACATGAAAATGTTACTACTGATTTCCTTTTAATATATTTTCTGGTCTCTTTAGGGTCTCTTTTCTTTTTTCCTGTTTTCCTTGGGTTTTTATAAAACATGGGTGCTGGTCTCAGAAACCAACTTTGACATAAAAATGATTAATTGGGATTTTCAACTGTATATAATTTACAGTATTTGTATACGCTCCTAAATTTCAAGGAGCATCTGCCATGAAAATCACGTGAAGATTTCAGGTAATAGACAGAGGAGTTTAAAACTAAGGACACACTAAACGGGTACTATGGTCATATATTTACCTGTACACACTTGCCTCTTGTTTGAGTATGTGTGTGTGTATTTATATATATATATATAGTGCACTACTATAATTTGCAGATAACATACCTGATGTGTGACTGGCCATGCGTGCATGTGTATTCATGTGCATACGCACACATACACACATAGTGTGTGAGCAGGTCAGTCCATTAAATCCCATGAGGAAGCTCTAAGCTTGCGTTACTTAAGCTCTTGTACATTTGACTCGTTATAGGAAACTTGACTGATGGAAGACAAACAAGGCACTCATGCAATGTACAGCCTCCTTTTTCATATCAGTTGCCGCATTTTTTCTATCTTTCTTTATATGATTTGAAGTCATTTTCGTGTTTTAGTTGTGGTCTCTCCACATCACTTGTTTGCTACTGAGGTTGGTTTTTACATCGGCTGCATCTCTAGAGATTTCTGTAGTGTTTTATTAAGATTTTTTTGTTTTTAAAACGGGATCTGTTGTTGCATGATGTCTGACCTGTATATTGAAAAAGATGTGACTTGCTGTATTGCTGTACACTGTAATTGACTGATTCATTACAGTCAGGGCACCTGTCTGTTGAGAAAAAAAAGGACCTTTAATATTACCGCTGTAGAAATTGCATGAATATTATTTAACTTAATATTTTTCGTTGTTGTTTTGCATCAGAGAGTGTATTTTTTAATTAACTCATTTGATTCCTTGGTAGATTTGAGTTTTTTCCTCTCAGTAGAGAATGAATCGGGGGTTCTGGTGAGGTGTTTTTTTTCTGGGCTGTGAAGATTGTGGAAATGCACTGACGTTAGGCTGCAGTATCTACACACCAATCGCGACGCGATTCAGTTCGGGGTCGCTGTAGGATTCGGGGGTTAACGAGGGGCCAGGTGTCAGCAGAGGCTGGATCGCTACGTTTATTGTTCAGAAGGCTAGCGTGGCTCCTGCTAGCATCTCCTTGCGCGCTGCTCTTCCCAGTGCTGGGTCCTAAACTGCTGTTTGTCTCAGTGTCCTGTTTACTGGCTGTTGTCATTTGAATCATGTCGGCTCTGTTTGTAATTTATTTATTTATCTTTTCAATTGGCACTTGCTTCAGATTCGATTGGCATGAAGATACATTTGCGTGGCTGATGGTACAGCTCTTCTTTATGGGTGTCCTCAGCAGCGCACATCTATTTGGAGAAGCTGAAGGATCTTTAAACAGCATAAAGCTCGACACACTCTGATCTGAGTTGTTTGTGTGTGTGTGTGTGTGTGTGTTGTGTTCAATACTGAAGTCTTTTTTTTGGTCACTAGAACATGTTTGACAAGGTTGGTTGCACCTTTGAAGCTTAATGAAATTAAAATTGTGCAAAAGAGGCCTTTATGAAATGTATACACTTAATTATTAACCTAATTGAATTGACTTTGTTACACTGAAAAAAGATCTATCAATTTGTGATTGTTAACTTTTTGCTGCATTTGTGATTTCAAAAAAATTATTTTGAAAATGTTTTATTTTTTCTTTTAATTTCTTTTCTTAAGTTTCTTTTATGTGAAAACTAATTTTGTTTGTTTGTTTGTTTCACAAAAAACAATTTCATTGTCAAATCCAGAGAAATAAAAAGCAAAGAAAAATGAAAAACATATGGCTTAGCGCTGTAGACGTAGATCAGTCACTCTCATAGTGCTTGAACTAGTTTAGTTAGAGGGCCGGGGGCTCCGCACATGTTTGGAGCAGGACAGGGGTTTGCGGCACACGGGCCTACGCAGGCTTCAGGAACTGTCCTATCCATATATTTGGCTGGTGCAACAGCTAGTGAAAAGGTTGAGCTTTGCCAACAGCGCACGCTCCTCATGGCGTTTTGCACGGTGGTACTTTTACCTTTTGCACTCTAAAATGTGACAGAAAAAAAATATCAACTGTGGGGTTGATTTGTTTTCTATGCTTTCTTTTTCTTTATGTTTTTTTGTTGGCTTCTATTATACTTGACCGCCTTAAACTACTGTTATCAGCTTATACTCAGAGGGTGAAAACTGGAAACTGTTGCTGGAATACTGGATGTCTTTGGACTTTTTTTCTTTTTTTTATGGAAATGAAGCTGTGAAATGGCCTATGAAGCGTATCCATAAATTAGACACCCCTTTAGTTTACTTGAAACCCAGGAACCCGTGTGAAGAGCAACTCTGTCAAAATCAAACTTGGTGGTAAATGAGTATGGGAAAGAAAATAATAAATGTTGAATTCAAGGACAATCGCTGTCTGGATTGAAAAAAAGAAGAAGATTCGACTTCACATGTAATTGCTTCCCTTCTGAGATTTTTTGCTATGTTGACATTGTTCTTTTTATGGATTTAGACATTTAGCTTTGACAATCATAGTATGTTTCATTTTCTCAAGGGAAGTAAATTATGAGGCTGTTTAGTTTTGTACTTTTGGTGTGCTGTTGGTGAAATTTTTAAATTGTGTGCAAACTGCAATAAATTATAAGAACCTTAACCTCTCCGTGCCATTTTTCTGTCAGAAACTTCTGGCGGGATTTGCCAGAGCAATGACGACGTGCAGATTGGTGAGACGGTGTTTGTGTTTTTGCATTCAGTTCAATAATCTTATTTACTGTAGATGCTTGTGTGGGTGGAAACATGTTTTCCTGTGCGTGAGGTCTGTGGATTGAGTATACTGTCCGGATGAGAATCAGAATGTGTGTGTGTGTGTGCGTGAGCGTATGCAGTCTTACATGGCTCATGTGTATATGCTGCTTTAATGTCTGGCTGGTGCTCCAGTAAAGGCGTGGGTTGGACCTGGGAAAATGTGAAGCAGCTTGTACGAAGACCAACCCCTCCCCCTGCATCTCTCACACACACACACACACACACACGCAGGCTGCTTCCAAAGCTCCTCAAGTACAGTTTTCCAGCAAACAAATCAGCTTTATCTAATGTCTCGCTGTTCGGCAAACCTGGCCTACAGATGCACTAAAGGCTGACCACTTTTAAGTCAGCGAGCGTTACTCAACAGGCCACTGCCACAGATGGTCCCGTGCTGCAAGCCTGCCCCCCTTCCTCACACACACACACACACACACACGGCACCTCCTTCTAATTGGTGCGAGATTTAGTTTTCGAACTCATTTTGGACTTAAGATCCATTTCCGCTTGTATTATTGAGGAAGTCTGAATAGTGCCTTATTGTTTTGTATTTCTAGACAATATTGCGCACTCATTCACTGATTTTCTCAGAGAGCTCAGATTTGATTTGTGACATTCACATTCAAAAATCTGCATCTAACATCTGGTTGGAACGGACAGTTGGAGCATAATGGTTTTCTCTCTCAGCTTTTTTACTATGAATTTAGGTCATTAATTTGTATCTGTCCTTTGTTTACTCAAGGAGCAGAGACAAAGGGGCAGCTGTGGAAACATTTGGCTTTGCCGAAGGGTAGTGGGCTCGATGTGATGAGTGTGTTACCAGCTTGTGCTTCTATATGTAGCTCTACCACAGAAGTTAGCGGGAGCCGTGTGCCAGCGTACTGGGGGAGAGCGGCGCACATGGCATCGATAGGGCAGCCGTTGCACTGAGGTATGACTGATTCTGCCCACGCAGATAGCTGCAGAGTGCCTCGCCATACTCTGTGACCAGCTCCAAATATAATGTACATTAGAGGAGCGCAGACAGGAAGAGGCCTTTCTGAGAGGAGCCGCAGCAGATGCCGTGCTCTGTGAAGTTAGTGCATTTATTGAATGTCATTAACCCTCGTGTTCTGTTTGGACATTTGAATAGATTATTAAGTGTCGGTATTATTCTTAATGACAAAATTATAAACACAATTAATTATAAACAAAGTTGAAACCCCTTTTGTCCTCTGTTAAATGAAGTATCTTTAGGCTCTCCGAGACCCCCAGAGAAAGCTGATACTCTGATTGATGAACACATGCAGAGATTACTGTTAGTTGTTTATTTTTTATGTATTTATTTGTATTAATTGTTTTCTTGATGAATGAATACCAATCACATTTCTGTCCTGAAGAAACAGATGAAGAACCTTTAATGCCCATGGAACCTTTTTATTCTACAAAAGTTTCTTTAGATTATTAAAATGTTCACAAAAAAAGGTTCTATTAAAAACTCTTCACTGAAAGTCTTTAGAAACCCAAAATGGTTCTTCTGTGGCATTGCCGTGAAAACCCTCTTTATTTTTTAAGATGTAGGTGTTGATTAACATATTAAAGTAATTTGGATGGGAAATGAGGTTCATTTAAAATTGCTATTATAATTGTTATACAATATGTCTCTGGGACATTCAAACATAAACAAATCAACAGATCATGAAGGTTAAACATAATAAAATAAAATAGAAATGATATGAAAATAAACTCAAATTGATATTGAAAATAATACAGAAATAGAATTAAAAAAATGTAGAAACATAAAAGCCCACAGCTCATTTCTTCTTCCTGACAGAATGAAACAGGTTAACGTGAGTATATTATGTAATTGTGTTGTTTTATTAATCAATAAATATAAACATAATACATGTGTAATAATACTTACATGTTTGTATACTTATGTGTGTGTATTAACATTAATATACCTAATTATTCAAATTTTCATAAAATATTTCATTTAGTCTCCTATTCGCCACAATTTGGTTAAAGAAAATTTCCACTCATGATGAGTACAAAAAAGTGCTGGAAATTCAACTGCAGCCAGCAGTTAAGATGTAAAGAATTTGAGGGAATGAAAGGAACATTAAGTCCTACATGAAAGAGAAAGGAAAAGGAAAAAAGTACAAGGGCTGAGCAGATAAAAGGTGAGAAAAGCAGGCATGAGGGACGACGTCTTTTTTCTTTCAGTTGTCTGCCTCGTTTAAAAGGCAGCCATTGTTGAGCGCCCTGTGCACACAGACAGAAGGCAAGCAACAAGCGGCCTGTCTTGGCCCTTCAGACAATGCAGTGGTGCTACAGCCTGTCAGGGGTGGGGGAGAGGGGTCTGCGTGGGGGAATATTTTTGGTTTAGGGAGGGGTACGCCATGCATCCTGCGTCCCCCAACAAAAGAAGACGCAACCCCAACTTAAATGTTAGCATGTGTGTGTGTGTGTGTGTGTGCGTGCGTGCGTGTGTGTGCGTGTGTGTGGTCTGTGGTGCTGTTTGGTGAGGAGTGAGAGGCGCACACCAGGTTCTCCACACAAGCACATTCAGGGGTCTGTGGAGCTCGCTTGAGCACAGATAAAACATTTATTTTGTGTGATTCTTCCCTAGCAGAAAGAAGGGGGTTGTCATCTGTACTAAATGATGATGGGGAAGAACTGCAAATCAGTGAACAGGAGAGTTTCTTAAGTGTTTCTTAACATTCTTAAGTGTAAATTTTTATGTTAACATTTTCAAATTCAAAAACCTCTACAACTGACATTGAAATGTTTGAAGGAGACTTTTCATTCAATGCTAAAAAACCTTCAAAAATAATACAAATCCTTTACCTCTTAATATTTGTCTTGTGGAAGAATTCCTTTATAGCAATAGTATAGCAAAACTCTATTCTAAATTATATTCTATTCTATTTATAATCATACCATTACTCCAGTCTTCATTGTCACATGATCCTTCAGAAATCATAATATGCTGATTTGCTGCACAAGAAACATTTCTTATTATCAGGGTTGAAAACGGCTGCTTAATATTTTTAAATGTAATATTCTTTTAAAATGTCGTTAATAGAGAGTTTAAAACAACAGCATTCATTTGAATTAGAAATATTTTCAAATAGAAATGTCTTTCCTGTCCTTTTTGATCCATTTATTGTCTTTACAGAATAGAAGTATTCATTTCTTAAGCCGGCTGACCCTAAACTTGTAAACAGTGTAGTGTATACTATGATTTTTATAAAGAGATTTGATCAAACAGCTGTCTGAAATGTACTGATTGAACAGTTGTGGCATTCAGTGTTCAAATATTTTAGCATGATGACTACTAATGACTGTATAACTGACAGTTGTCCCAAACGACAGATTTCCTAGCTGTGTTTCTGACATGTCTCTCTACTTTTCGCTCTCTTCTCAAATAAAAAGAATAATTTCAGCTCAAATCAATATTTCCATGTCCACTTAAATGGTAATAAGTGCTATAATGTACAGTAAGCCAGTCATTATTATGAAATAGTCCTTAATCTGAGACTTAATGACAGGTTGACTTTACACGATCCCTTACATTAGCCAATACAATTCAACACTTCAATCAGAAATGATACTTTACAGGACTCTTGCATTTCCTTGTTATTCTGCCTTTCAATGTTGGAGGCCCAGCAAACCCTTGATGAGACTCGTTCGGTCGGCTGTTTCTTTCTCTCAGAACCAGCTGTTGGTAGCACTTCTGCCCTCTGTAGATAAGTGGGCAGCAGGGTGTGGGATGTTGATAGGGGGTCTTGGCAGGATTTAGTCAGCAGCGAGTCAGCACTTTCCTGGGTGCAGTGCTGTGACATTATCGAGGGTCAGATAGACACTGCATATATACATCTGCTTAAGGTATCCATATCTTGCAGAAAAAAATATCATATGCACTTCTGTTGAATAGTTAATTTTTAGCAAGGACACATTAATTGATCAAAAGTGACAGTGAAGACATTTTAATGTTACACAAGATTTATATTTCAAACAAATGCTTTTCTTTTTAACTTTCTATTTCTCAGAGACTATTAAAAAATGTCACAGTTTCCACAAAAATATTGAGCAGCACAACTGTTTCAAAATTAATAATACAAATTGTTTCTTGAGCAGCAAATCAGTACATTAGAATGAACTCTGAAGGATCATGTGACACTGAAGAATGGAGTAATGATGCTGAAAACTCAGCTTTGCCATCACAGGAATAAATTACATTTTAAAATATATTCAAATGGAAAATAGTTGTTTTAAATTATAATAATATATCACATTTGTTTTACTGAAATTGTTGATCAACTAAATCCAAAAACATCAAATTCAGAACCCAATATTTCTTAACAGTAGTGTAAGTTAAGTAGTTATCCAGTTAGCCAACAGGTCAATGCACACCCTGCAGACACTTTCAGTGGTTTGTGTTGTAAAAGCTTTGTTTTTCCTGGTGTTCTGCAGCACAGTTCATGCAATAGTCATTTCTCAAGAGACCCCACACCTGTCCACCCCAAACGTGTGACTCAGCAGGGCTCACACACTCTTTACACATGTGGTTGTAACTCCACATGAAGAACACACACGCTGTTAGAGCAGAATATCACACTCCAACACCTTACAGATATGACCGTGCCAATACAGACCTCACATCCATACAAACATTTCCATACGGATGTTAGCGTCAATACATTTTTGGTATACAGTAACAGTTAACCATAGTGCACATATAAATGAATGCAAACCAACAAGAGTGCAGTGGCCTCATCATTATCGAATCTTTTTTGTCGTAAGCTAGTTTGCGTACAAAGAGGAGCATTGTCGTCTCAGCCGGAGATGCCAAGCTCTCCGCTCACTGCGAGGTCCGGCAGCGCGGGCCCCATCTGTCGCCTCCACCAACCTGCAGCAACTCAGAGTGGCCCGAGGCCGACTCGCAGGATTAATGCGCACATCCTGAACTGGGTTAGGGAGAGAGAACGTGGGCTCAGCCTGTGGGACCTGGCACAGCCAACGTGCCACATTCCCTCTCACAATGCTGCATTATCCACCACCGCACAGCAACCTTGGCAGGGAGCTGAAAAGAAATTCTAAAGGAGGACGGATGTGATACTGGTACTTTTAACATTGATGCGTCCTCCAAAAGGCCTCTTGATTTTGTCCATGTATTTAGCATGGATTTGCGCAGAAAATGCCTCTGAGTTTGCAGGTTATTAGCGTTTGAGATGAGGGACACGGCCTGCTGAATGGCATCAGATCACTTGCTGATGACGCTGTATGTAAACTTTGACAAACAAGACATATTTTACAACCAAGTAAACACTATACAGGCACTTTTTTAAAGGCATAAGTGGCAGTCTTGGCTCGCTTGCTATACACTGTATGCAGGCAGGATAAGACATGAAGAAAAGCCCAAATTTTACATGAATTCCAGCTTTTTTAAAAGGACTTTTATAGAAATGTAGGGATTTTGGATTTTCTAAAACTATCATTAAATAAAACTATTAAAACTTGTTTGCAGTTTTTGAAATAAAGCTGAAGTAAGGCAATATATAAATATTATATGAAAAACTTGCATGAATAGGAAATGTGGCTTTGGACAAATAAAATAATTTAAGCTGAAGTACTTAAGTTACTAAAACCAAACCTGAAAATAAAACTAAAACTAAATATTAAAAAGATGATGAAGAAGAAAAATTACCAAATAACACACTGAAAATAATACTTTGAAAAAAAAAAATCATAAATTGCTAGAAAATTTCACAAATAATTACAAAGTAATGGCAAGTAATAAATTGAATTAAACATTCAATCTTTAAGCAGAAATACTAAAATGGTATTTTCTTGTAAAACATACTCAAGTAATTGTATAATAAAATAAATAAATACAATGATTTTTTCAGTGTATAACTAAATTACTAAAATGTTTAATTTAAACTGAATTAGACTGAAAATATGAAAATGAAACCAATTTTTTGTAAATATTTATAAATGACAGTAGCATATACTGCTAATAACATCGCTTCTAAATGATAAAATGTAAAAATAATTTTAAAATAATCTGTCAAGGTTCGATGCATAGAATTTGTAATTTGGCATCACTTGCACAATTAGCATCAATTATCCAAAAATATTTTTGAAAGATGCTGTGATAAGTATATCTACAATAATGACAGTATTTTTCGAGTTTTATTGACATACCTCCTCTGGCAAACATGGCTTCTGTTTGTTAGCATCTATTTGGTAAAATGCACTCTTATAATAACTTTTATCATTACTGAAATTATAATGGCAGAATTCTTTTTTGGATGTGATTGGGATTTTAGACAAACACATTTTAACCAACAATAATCATTTAACTTTATTACTAAAGACACATTTATTTGGAAGTTGCGCTTAAAATCCAGTTGGTTTGAAAATCTGAGGGGGCGGGTCATTTGTCAGAAACAGTAGCGCAAACTCAACACTGAATTTCATTAAAGCCAGATGCTCTTAATTTCAGCTTCACGTCTGTATTTCAATTCCTCATTCTGAGTGACACAACATATTCTTGGAGACAATAAAAAAGTCAAATTCAAAAGTCATCCCACCAACAAAAACATCGGACCTGGTCTCATAGCATTTACGTACCTGGGTGCACTTTTTAGCGAGACACTAAATACTATATAATTACATATTACTGCAGTTTCCAAAAGAAACAAACACTAGAGGCAGTAAAACTCTAACATCTTTTACTCCTTTTCACACAAATGTACAGAGTTTTGATTAATAAAGCGTAATTTTCGCACAATTACTTGAAGAATATCACGTCACGACTTCAAACAATATTAATATGCTGGGAGATTTGAAAACTGAAGCTTTTAAACGTTAGCATCACACATATCAAGCTTCGTATCTATGGGTTTTCATAGACGGTAGGTTTGTTCGGTAACTCACGGAGTACAGAGACGTAAAAATACAGGGAGCTCCAGTTCGAATCCCGTGTAATCACGGTTCGACAAAACAGTTCAAATCTGCATATAAGGAAGTTGAAATGGCACGGTTGCATCAACAAATACGTTTTTATATCAGTTTTTCATTTGTTAACACTATCGGGTAGGTTTAGGGTTGGGTTTGGTGTAGGGCATATTTCCAACACGATACAGCATTAACTTTTAGGGACAGACCCCGGATATTTGAATTCTGAACCGCCGCAATACGTTTCTGTAGCAACGTAATAAAAACACATTAATATGTACCTATATCTACGTAATAAAATCGTGCCAGGGTTCACGTATTTAACCTGTGCTTTAGTGCCACTCAGTGGACATTTCTCTTTGAAACTGCGGCAAAACATGCAGTAAGACACGTAAAACGGTGTCGCACAGAAAGTACACAGAGGCACGTATTTTTATGAGACCAGGTCGAAAACATCTGCCTTGACGTCATCAGCTGCGTCCCCCGACCCAGCCTGAAATCAAGCAGGCCTCAGAGAGTGAATGAGCGAAGAGTCGCCCTCCTCAATGAGCGTCTGCACCCAACACACATCTGCACACAGCATTATCATTAGTGCTCCCACATTTCCCAGGATCACTGACAAAATGAACATACCAACAATCACTCCCTTCAGCTGCAGCCATATGGGCGCCATACTTAGATTGCAGGGGAAGAGGAAAAAAGACAAGCAATTGTACTGGCATCTGTTTGGCAGTCCTTAGAAGCTGTTGCAAGATGAATCTGCTGTGCGAGGAAAGTTTTCCCTCTGCCTCCCTCTCTCTTTGGACAAGTGAAAGTATTGTAGGTTGCGCTCCTGTCGGCCGGCTCTCGCAATTACTGTACCTGCTCTTTAATGTGGCGTCCTAATGGGATGGACGAGTACAGGCCCAGATGGTGAGACAAAGTGCTTTCGTCCAGGTTTCTCTAGGCTGGAGAAAACCTTTCCTTTCAGTGCAGCTTTGAAATTTCTCACACTTCAGTTACAAGAGGTTTTATCATAAGAAAAAAAAAATCCAGCTTGCAAGTAGCATTGAGAGTCTTTATCACATTCAGTGGCCACAAAAAGTGTTTGGACACTTGAGTCACACTTAAAAATGTAGGCCTTTGCATTATAAAACATCAAAAGCATGCAAACTAGCATTTCATTTTAATAAATAAATCAATAAATACATTGGTAACACGTTATTTTGATTGTCCACTTTAAACATTCTACTAACAGTACCTGGTGATGCCTCCTTTGTTCACTATTTCACTAGTGCATATTGCATCTGATGCTGGAGTCGTTTAGTTTTGTAACGTGAGCCCTCATTTTTGAACGTTTCACTGCCACTGCAGCATGCAAACACACATGCATATGCGCATGGATATCACAAGCACGTCGAGCAAACGACGGCCACATCATTCAGTGAAGGAATGCTTCTAATAAGCCATTAACATTGAAGTATACGGAGATAAAACAACACAAGTATCGATAACAGTATCGTTTTCATGTACAACACTGAAGAAATGACTTACCGTAAAGTAGTGAGTGTACCGGTATTGACCCAATTACGTACCGGTCCAAAAAATTACCGGTTCTCGGTACCCAGAGACGGTGAGTCCCTACTCTACTAACCTTTTCTATGGGAGTGTCATGGTCTGGGGCTGCATGAGTGCTGCCGGCACTGGGGAGCTACAGCTCATTGAGGGAACCATGAATGCCAACATTTACTGTGACATACTGAAGCAGAGCATGATCCCCTCCCTTCGGAGACTGGGCCGCAGGGCAGTATTCCAACATGATAACGACCGTTTCCACTGCCCGGCCTTGCTAAAGAAGCTGAGGTTTAAGGTGATGGACTGGCCAAGCAGACGTGCCCCGGACCTCTCCACCCTCTCCGACCTTAACCCCATATTGAGCATCGAGCGAATGTGGATCTGGTTGGACCGCTGCCCATCCTCCCGGGGAAACACATCCTTGGAAGGTGGACTACGGAGCGCATCCCTTCGCAGGTCTCTAACATCCACCAGCTCTTCCTCCTATCTAGTGATGTCGTCATTCCCAAGGAAGAGTACTCCAGCGGCAACCTTCATGTCTCGGAAGCTCTGGTGAACTCCCACGGTCCCATCCGCAAACCGAGGGTTAATTCAATCAGGTTGAAGCAGTGCTGGAAAATAATGATGGCCACACAAAATATTGCCCTACACTTTAGGCCAAATTTGGACCCCCATTCCACCGGTTTCACCCCCTTAGGGGTGTACTCACTTTTGGACGACAACCTGGCCAGCGGTTTAGACATTAAGAGGCCTGGCAGCAGCCGGCCGCCCATGTCCACGTTGAGCACGTTCGCGATTTTGAGGTGACAGAAATCGACCGGGTTACACTGTTATACAAGCTGTACACTCACTACTTTACATGTGTAGCAAAGTGCCGCCTCATTTCTCGCCAAGTCAGTGTTGGACCCGTCACATGAAAGATATAATCAAATATTTACACAAATGTGAGGGGTGTCCGCACTCACCACGGATTCTGTGAGATACCCCCACCTGTCGGCTGCCCATATATATATATAAAAGCAAATAAAAGCTAGATAGCCTTAATATGTATAAATATAAAATATCGTATAAATATGCTAAATGAATTAATAAATATAAATAAATATCATAAATAATTGAAAAACATATGTATAATATCCATATATAAATATATGTACACTATATTGCCGTCACTCCCTTTTAATGAAAGGTTTGACTATTTTAGTCATTTCCATGAGTACAAGTCTTAATCTTTAAGCATATAATGATATTCTAGGGAATTGTGTGCTTCTAATTTTATAGCAACAGTTTGGGACCTATTTTCTATTCTAACATGACAGTGTCTCTGTGTATAAGACAAGGATCAAAGAGAAATGATGATTCAGTCAGTGTGGAAGAACTTGACTGGTCTGCAGAAAGCCAAGTCCTAATCCCAGCTGAACACCTCTGATGTGACTTTAAATGCAGACCTTGAGCCAAAAACTCATCACCAAACACCAGGACTTGTGCATATGGGTACAGTCATTTCATACACTTCAAAACTGTTGCAGTAGAGGTGGAAATACAATTTTTAAGTACATGAATTATGCCACAGTTTGGTAAGTGCCTTTTTCTCTTCTAAACCCAGTACTTTTGTCCATATAATGAATGTACAAGTCATTGGTGTTTGGTGATGAGTTTTTGACCTCAAGGTCTGCATTTAAAGTCACACCAGAGGTGTTCAATTAGGACTTGGCTACAGACCAGTCAAGTTCTTCCACACTGACTGAATCATTTCTCGTTGATCCTTGTCTTATACACAGAGACACTGTCATGTTAGAATAGAAAAGGGTTCTGTCCAAACTGTTTCGGCAAAATTAGAAGCACACAATTCCCTAGAATATCATTATATGCTTAAACATTAAGATTTGTACTCATGGAAATTACTAAAGTAGTCACCGCACCTCATTAAAAGGGGTGACCCAATACTTTTGGCAATATAGTGTATATGACCCGATTATATATATAATGTATGTACATAAATAGAATATATATATAAATATATAGATGTAGATATAGAAATCTATAATTAGATGTGCTATAATCATATGTGTGTATGTATAAATGTAAAATATAATAAAATATAATTAATTTAAATAATAATACATACATTTAAATCTATATATACTATAAATATTTCAAATACATAGATCTATAGATAAATGAATAAAATATTATAAATAATATTTTGACTTTTTTAACTTTGTGGACAGTTACTATGATGATCTACACCTGGAAATACTCTGTTAAGACACCTGTGTGAACTCATTTTACACAACCACTAAAATGACCATGACTCCAGTTGGTTAAAATTAATTAGTAAATGGCTCAAAAAATAAAGTGAATCATTTGTTTTCAGATGCCGCCTGGTGTAATATTTTGTTTAAAATATAATAATATTCGTCAAACTTTTTTAAGTGTCACTTGTGTATCCAGAAGTGTCCACACACATTTTGGAGCTACTGTGTAACAATTGGTGAACATCTGAACGTAACTTAAAGACTTCACACTCCTGCAGACTTCCAGTTCTGCTGGCAGGTGTATGTGTTTATACAGGCCGTGCCTCTTTGTCGGCCAGTCCGTGTTGTTCTCGTCCTATTACACCCAGCCGTGCAGCACTACAAGCCTTTCCCAAACAGGGCAATCCCTCCTGGGCAAATATTTAAAGTCAAAACAGCTCTGGCTCCATAAAGCTAGTTGGGTGGTGTGGCTACATCTGTCAGTTGGGGGAGGTGTGTCAGAGAGAGCGTGCATGTGTGCGGACGAGCGCAGCAGCTGCTGAAACGAGTCTGGACGCTGCTGACGCCAACACCTGTCCGCTCTGGAGACATGGGGAAGCAAATGTCCAGGCAGAGCTGGCCACAGACTCCCACTGCTGTCCAACCACAGGGTGGACGATAAACTTAAAGAGGCCCACGCTTCAAAGTGTTGCCTTTTCCAGCAATGATCACAATTGTGCATGTGTGTGCCTCGCCTGCCAACAAATATTGAGTTACAGTCAGTTTGACTTCAACAATGGATACCGTTTAAAGGAATTTTCCGGGTTCAACAAGTTAACCTCAATCCACAACATTTGTGACAATGTTGTTTATCACAGGAAATGATCTTCACTCATCCCTCATTTATTTGTTTTTGTTTATTTTTTAAGTCTATCTATCTATCTATCTATCTATCTATCTATCTATCTATCTATCTATCTATCTATCTATCTATCTATCTATCTATCTATCTATCTATCTATCGTCCGTCTATCTATCCGTATCCGTCTATCCATCCATCATCCATCCATCCATCCATCCATCCATCTGTCTGTCTGTCTGTCTATTTATACAGTTACAGTGAGGCACTTAGAATGTAAGTAAATAGGCTGATTTTTGGAGCATTTAGAAGTGAAATTTTTTATTTATTATTTAAGTTTTTTATTGTCATTTTAGGGTTTTTAGTATTACATTGTCATGACAACAAATGTGAAAGGTATATAAATATTCTCTTATAAGGTGAAATAGCTTTTTTTCTCTTTTTGTACATAAAAATGGAATAATATTGTTTACATCATGTGGCTGAACTAATGAAACTATGAGTATTTTGTTTAAAATAAATTTTAGTAATCACCAATATGCCACAAGTGCTGTCAATTAAGCTTAACTTGAATTGAACTGCACTGCTATAATTCTAATAGAAAAAATAGGTAACACTTTATTTTAAGGTATCCTTGTTACACACGTTTTATGTACTTACTACTACAATAACAATAAATGATGCACAATTACAAACCCTATATATAGTAAGTACATGTAGTTAATTAATATTACTCAGTACTTAATGTATAATTACACTGTAACAAGGACACCTTAAAATAAAGTGTAACCAAAAAGTACTTCCTGGCTAAAACAATGTCAATAAACGGCTGCACGCCACTCCTCTGAAGCACTTCGGACACCCCTCTCGGCTAATGTTTTTCCGAGCCATGTGTCTACAACCTCCCTCCAAAACCCAACTCCCACCCCTTATGCCCCACAGACAAACACAAACTCCACAAGTTTCCCCCCAAAAAGCAACAGCCAGTACTCTAAACTCATAAACACCCCCCTGAACACACAGCCAGCCCCCATCTGGCGGCCCCTGGCCCTGCCCCCGTTGGAGCTGGGGGCTGGGGTGGAGCTGAGGTCAGGGATCAGGCAGACGTTGGCCCTTTGCTCAACAGCTGCCCGTGTTCACAAGCCAGGAGGAGGAAGTGGCAGCCGCGACTGCAGTAGCAGCACATCTGCTCTAATGAGTGTGTCAATGCCACTAATGCACAGACACACACACACTGATCTAGCCCTCTCCTGACCTTCTCTTCACACACTCAGCACACCATCAGGCCAGAATGGAGCCCTTTGTGTGGAAGTGTGTTTGTGTGCGGTGTTTCGTGAAAGGTTCAGAGCTCTGTTGTGTAATGAGTCAGCTGTGAC
Organism: Ptychobarbus kaznakovi; assembly: GCA_027422405.1. Classification (NCBI taxonomy): domain Eukaryota; kingdom Metazoa; phylum Chordata; class Actinopteri; order Cypriniformes; family Cyprinidae; genus Ptychobarbus; species Ptychobarbus kaznakovi. The sequence goes on along the minus strand of CM049801.1, from coordinate 11,399,566 downwards.
AAGAGGAAGAACAGCAAAGACATTTAAATTCATGACACACACACACACACACACACACACACACACACACACACACACACACACACACACACACACACACACACACACACACACACACACACACACACACACACACACACACACACACACACACACACAGTGAAGGGTCTGAATGACATTACACTTCTGAAGCAAACTTCAGATCCTACAGTATATCATCATCTATCTATCTGTCTGTCTGTCTGTCTGTCTGTCTGTCTGTCTGTCTGTCTGTCTGTCTGTCTGTCTGTCTGTCTGTCAGACATTCTATAGTTTCTATCGTTCTGTCCATCCATCTATTTTTCTGCTGTACTATCTTTCGTTCAATCTATCGGTCTGCCGTTCTACAATTATAAACAATTTTTAACAAATATTTTTAGTTCCTTAAAGAACTTTTTACTTGAACTATTTTTTTCATTGTGTGATGAACTTACAAACTGTAAAAAAACTACAGTTTTTCTGTACACAAAATAATTTTTACTACTCAAAATCTATAAGTTAAATAAATTATTATATCAAAACCTAATACCAATGGTATTGTCAGGATCATAATCAGGTTAAGCTGATATGGTTCATAGAATCAGTGCGGGCGAATATGTAATGAGAGCAGGAAGACTCCTTCAGTCTCGCTCCAGAGTGAACAGTATGAGAGATCTCATCATTCTCACCACAGTCGTCACCTCCTACTACATCGCACATATGTGTACATTTATATCCAGGCACCTTCACCAGCCAAACAAGCCGACACACATATCCTCTAACATATAGATCTGGTTGTGAAAGCAAAACATTTCTATTCCAATATCTTCAGGAACACTATTTTTATGATCTGTACACAGCACTCTTTACTTTTCATTCATACATGACCAGAACTTTCTACAGCAGTATAAATAGTACTAATATGAAGTGATAATATAAAAAATAATAATTGTTTCACTCTTCTTAAATCATATTAAAACTATAATAACTCAAGCAGAGTGAAATAGGCAACAAAAAAAATCAGTGTTTACTGAGTGATCCCCCCCCACACACACACACACACACACACACACACACACACACACACAAATTCCAGCTATTACACAGATCTCATTTCACCTCAATCCACAGTTATGCTTGTTATAAAGTTTTATCAACATTCCAGAATGTAATGTAAAATGCAATTTCCATTAAACAGAAGCTACAGATTGATGTCACATCGCAAGTGACCTGCGAAACACTACAAGATGAGGGGGGAAACAAGATTTTTACCAAATTAAAATAATTACCTTAAATACACTTCCCTTTATTTAAAAGTACCATAAACGTTTGTGTTAATGAAAAACGTGTATAGCTATGTTTTTAATTAGTTCCCAGCCTTACAGCTAAATTTAACCTCAACTATAGGCCACGCACACGATAACATTCCCCAATTAACATCTAAACTCACCATAGAAACACGGGGGAAATCCAAGAACGGAATGGTATCATTATCTAAGAGTAATTGTGTAGCATCACAAGCTATTGTCAAACGTAATTACGGGGCTCTTTTTCTTGTTGTTAAAATCCGCGGGTGTCGCCGTTCAACGTGTATTTCACGGTAAATGTCTCCTCTGGTGGCGTGTTGTTGAACCTCGTATTTCCAAGACAACGGCAGATTAATTGTACCCGTCTCGTTATCGATTACAAAAACTGCTGAAAATGAACAAACACAAAAGAAAGTGTTTCTCACTATATTACTTTATTGATTTGAGTGTCATGAAAGTTGTCTGCCATTCATCCAAGATAGAGTGAGTGAGTTTTGGTGCAAATCCCAGACTAGATAATCATGCACACCCATCAGTATCAATCACCAGCCAAGTGTACAGTAACAGTAAATTCAAGAGAATATGGCTTTGTGTTCTGTATATACATACATGAAAACCCAATCAGCAACACAACACAGAAACAGTAAAGGATTTCAAAAACAGAAAAAGCTGTGTTTGTGCAAACATGCTGTTGTTTTAACGTTTTAGCTTTCCTATTCTTGCTAATTTAAGTTGTTCAGAGGAAATTTTGTGATAATACAAGATAGATGACATGTAATAGATGCTACTAAATAAACAAACAGGTTACACCATTTATTCAGCAGCTGTGAGCAACAGAAAATGCAAAGCATCACACTATCATCAATCTACAAAACAAAGAGTTATCATTCTGGGTCATTTACAAAGGCTCTTTAATCACAGCATTCATTTATCCATTAAGATCTTCTTTGGATGCATGTACACTTTTGGCAAACGGCAATGACACTAATGCCCTCGAAAAAGCTAAAAGAGGTTTCTCAATTAAAATCCATAAAAGCTCTATCAGATGAAGAATTCGTTTTCAAGTTTCATTGTTCATCTGTATTAACAAGGCACACTTTATCCTATATTACTTATTTATTTGAAAGTGCAGTACTGAGACAAAACAGAAGAAGCAATTCTGGGTTCCTGAAAGATCTCAGTCATATTTAAATTGGCAAGCTCAATTAGCCACCTCGTAAAATATGTACGAATTGCCGTGAGATCGGGCTGAAAATACGTACGATTTAGCAAAAATCGTATGAATTTGTACGAGTGAGGTCGTATGAATTCGTACGAATTAGCCACCTCGTAAAATACGTACGAATTGCCGTGATATCGGGCTGGTTTAGATCATTTCTAACATGTAAAGGTTCTGTAAATGTACTACTGGAAGTCAGAAAAGCTGTCGCACATCCTGAGGTGGCGTCTGAATTCACGTAAACGTCTTAAGGATCTATACTTTGACAATCTATATTGAAAGGCAAGTTTATTGATATCTCATTACTGATCATTAAAGTGGCTTTAATATGCCTGTGGCATAAAGTTGTACAGTTGAACAATAAACATCCGAGTAATGTGCAAACGTTTACATACATTCAATGGAATCAAATCCCCGGCCTATATAATAGTATATGCTTGAGGCACATTTGAATTATATACTATTTTTTAGAGCAAATTAAATAGATTCAAATTTAAAGATGCTCCTATAAACAGTTTTACTCCTATTTTTGGAGCAACAGAAAACACCCACTGTAATCATATTACATTTTGAGGCTGTACTGTACATAATTCGTATTCAGAATCACTGAATATTGAATCACATGAGTTTTAATGCATCTGGTAAAGAAACATTTAAATTGTCTTTTAAAAAAACTTATGTTTAAATGAAGTTGACTTGAGTAAGTCAATCATAAAGTCTATTTAAAACAAGGACAAAATGTGGTAATACACATTGCATAACCATTGATTCTTGTATGATAAAATAAAGAACATTAAATATAACATGTATAAGTAATCGTTTTACCCAATCTGTGTGACAACTTGATATCTAACAATATACATCACTACTGATGCCTGTTTGAAGAAGTAGCACATGTACAGCATATGGACTCAAGATGGAGATACTGAGCTTATAAGAGCTCGAAATACCAGAGGAGAATGATGTAAAGCAAATGAGAAACACTTAAATGATCACAAGATATAACTATTTCTATATGACTATAACCCTTTTTGATTTACCTCAGGAATTCCATTTTTAAATGGCAAATACTCAATTTCAGAGGGCTGTAGGATGATCTGAGTGACACAAAATGAAGTTCTTGCCATGGAGAAACTGAAGTGAGGTGGGAAAGGAAACAAGCGAGGCAACTTTCCGTTCTCGAGTCCAGAGCGTAATCCAGCCAGTGCTACATGCAGGCCAAGCAACCTCTTAAAAGAGCTGGATCATTGATTCCCGCGACTTCCCAACACCAATCCACTTTACTAAAGCAAAGATGGAGGAAGCCATTAGGATTGCTGTAGTAAAACAACCCAACTGCATTTTAAACGAACAGACTAACAACAACAACCCTCACCTTCATGTCGTTCCAAAGCTGTATGACTATTTTTTTTGTCTATTTGGATGTCAATGGGAATCAAAACTGTTCGGTTACTGACATTGTTCAAAATATCTTTTACGTTTCACAGCAGAAGGAAAGCCATACAGGTTTGGAATGACGTGAGGATGAGTAAATGACAAACATTTTCATTTTTGGAAGAACTATCCCTTTAAAGTCTTACCAGGCACATCCAAGTGATCTTCAATGTAGCAGACGTATTTCTGTGCATTTTCTGGAAGCTCTTCAAAGGTCCTGACAGCAGACGTGTCTGTTTTCCAGCCTGGCAGAGTCTCGTACTGCACTTCAACCTTATGCAGTACCTCTTGGTTTGCTGGGAAACATGTACGATATTCAACTACACTAGATTTGATTAAATCTACTTGTGTGATATGGGGAAAAGTGCTGCTTACCTGGAAAATGTGGGATGATTTCACCATCTACTTTGTATGCCACACCAACTTTGATCTCAGGAAGCACATCTAAGATGTCAAGTTTGGTGAGAGCCAAGCTAAACAGACATATAGAAGGACGCATATAAGAAAACAGTATTTTAATAGAGCACAGATACAGAAACCAAAGGAAACATATCTGAACACTCACGCTGTGAAGCCATTAATCATGTGGGCGTATTTGATAAGCACCAGATCCAGCCAACCACATCTCCTTTTGCGACCTGTGGTCACGCCCACTTCCTTGCCTCTCGTCTGCAAGAGCTCTCCAAGTTCCTATGCATAAGTACAGTATGCAAAGTGCACCATTTAATGCATTCATTTGTGTATTTACAGTATGTGTACAGGTATCTGAATATTTACAATTAATAGGTTAAACAGTCAAGTTTTTTAATGACAATTATAATAATTTGCATAAACAATTAATAATAGTTTATTAATGTTCACTAACCCTATTTAATAAACTAAAAAACAACAACAATATGATCTATATGATATAATATGAGCTATATGATCTACAGTATTGGCAGAATTATTTGACAATTTGAATTATGAAGTCTATATTACAATTGTCTTGCCTAAAAAAACCTTCTTCCCACTAGATGGAGCCATATTAAAACTGAAAAGTGTTTGAAGTGTAAGAGCAATTTCTAGTAGAAATATATTTGGACTGACTTTATGCGTTTTAATATAAATCATACTATGTACTGACATTTAAAATATCATTATATGATAAAATGCACTTATTGTCTATATGCATGTTTATACATTGTGTTTAGAATTGAAAAACACCTGCAGTAACTATATCTGCATTTCATTTCTTTTATATTTCATAAGTTTTCCTTACATTTTTTTTTTTTTTTTTTTGGTTAAAGACACTAAGTAACTATGTACACGTGTGCACATAAATTGTAACTAAAAACTACATAATTTAGACTTCTTCATGTCTATCCCACAGTTTTATTAATTTCCACTGTAGAAGCCTAATAGCTCCAGGATTTCCTTGATTGTGGAAACCCTGCCATTATTATTTATAAGCACATATTAAGTCAGTGTAAAGCACATTATGAATAGTAAATCATAAATGTCTCATACATAATGTATTTATTGTCATGTCGTGTGACAGATTACTGACAGCTGTTCGGACCTCCAACCTCATTATTCCGGTTCAATTCTATCTATAACAATAATCGTGCTCGACTAAAGTCAGAGTCATTACTGCCAAAACACTCATAACACTGAATGCCCCGGAATATAAACAGTAGTGAGAGCTCATCCAAACAATGCAGAAACAAAAGAGGAAGTTAAGCAGCTGCTTACATTGTTCTGTTCTGAAGGGAAAGCTCCAATCCCAACTCTCGTGGTGTAGGCTTTGACAACTCCATAGACTTCACCCACATTCTGGGGCGGCATGCCCAGACCCGTACACACCCCTCCCACAGTGCAGTTTGAGGAAGTCACGAACGGATATGTCCCTAAACAAAAGCATCAGATCAGCGCTGTGCTGCGTGCCAGTGAAGTCTTAGTGAAGCTTATGCAATGTCAGGGTTATTTTCATTACTGCGTGTACAATAATAGACCTTTGCGTCTGTCAACGCCTATATTTATTTGTAAAAAGTTAGAGGTGCACAACACTGCTTAAAATCACATAAAATAACCTTTAAAATAAAATTAAGAACTAACTAATTATTTTTTACATAGTGAAAAATAAATTGAAGCAAAGTTAAACCAATTATAATAAAAAAATAAAAATAAGATAAAATAATACATTAAGAAAATGTAAATACAATTAAAGAAATAGAATTAAAAGTGACTGAAGTGAAAATACTGAAATGACACTGTTATTTTTATTATGTAGAGTAATAAGCATCTCCATCTACCAATGTCAATTTTTTTAAAGTACACACAATACATAAATCATTCAACCATAAAAATAGTAGAAATTATAATATTTTAACATGAAAAAAAATTATAAAATGAAATAAAATGTATGAAACTGTATTATTAACCTGTAGACTTATTATTGGTGATAGTTCACAGGACTTAACTAATATGGGAGGACTTTCCCAGAAGTTCACAAATGGGACTCAGCTGGTTAGCACATTGCATAATCTTATGTTACACATGGTCAGGGAATGGTATGTACAGTGTGTTTCGGTGTATCTATTACTCACCAAAGTCTATGTCCAGCAAGGCAGCATTGGCACCTTCCACCAGAATCTTTTTTGAAGGCCCATGTAGCGCCTCATACATGAAAAAGACTCCGTCTCTCACCATGGGCTTTATCCTGTCTACATACGTCTGAAAAAAACAAACAGTCAGTGTCAGAAAGTGTGGTAACCCTTGTTGTCTGTGTGTCACAGTAGATGTTACTCTTATGAATACAGTAATTAATCAATGTGATTACTGATATGATAAAGATACACTATATTGCCAAAAGTATTGGGTCACCCCGTTCTAATGAAAGGTTTGACTACTTTAGTAATTTCCATGAGTACAAATCTTAATGTTTAAGCATATAATGATATTCTAGGGAATTGTGTGCTTCTAATTTTATAGCAACAGTTTGGACAGAACCCTTTTCTATTCTAACATGACAGTGTCTCTGTGTATAAGACAAGGATCAAAGAGAAATGATGATTCAGTCAGTGTGGAAGAACTTGACTGGTCTGCAGAAAGACAAGTCCTAATCCCAGCTGAACACCTCTGGTGTGACTTTAAATGCAGACCTTGAGCCAAAAACTCATCAATACAGAATTAAATGGTGTGACATCTAAGCTTCTCACCTTGAGTTTCTCAAGTTCCCCATCCACATCAATCTCCAGTGATGGGTACATAGACTTATACTGTGAGGCCAAATGTTTAAATCTGTGAAATAAGACATGAGACTGCTCAGCTGACACTGTGATAGACAAGTAGCGTGATCAGTTGCTCTTCTATTGTTGTTGTCGGATTAAGACATGGATTAAGTGTTTTTACAGAGGGTGAAGCTTAACACAGTCTATGGAAATGTGACATGAATGGGTAAGATAGTTGAGAACAGGTAAGCACACCCTAACCTCTCTGAGAACTCCTGAAAGTCAGCCAGAAGGTCACATATCCTCAGGCCACTGCGAGATGCTTTGGCAGAGTACACGGGCCCGATTCCTTTTTTAGTTGTTCCTAAACTAGGTGGTGAAACAGAAAGATGGTGACTCGTGAGTGATATTCACGTGCATTTTGTTCCATGTTGGTTGCTTTAAAACAGGGGGCTGCAACCCTTATTCAGGGACCTCTAAGTGGATTTAGACAGAGACGTGAACCTGTTACTTACATTATTGTATACAATTAAATGTAATTTTGTTCACATACACATTTTTATTCAACACTTCAAACTGATGAAAAGTGAGAGTAAAGACATTTATAATTTATTTACTAATATAAAGAAATGCTGTTATTTTGAGCTTTTTATTCATTAAAGAATTGTGAAAATCTGTATCAGTTTTTAGAAAACTAATAATGAGCACAACTTGATTATGAATACTGACAATAACATTTTCAACATGGATAATAATAAATGTTTCTTGAGCAGCAAATCAGCATACGAAAATAATATCATAAAGGATCATGTGACACTGAAGACTGGAGTAAAGACTGTAGATAATTCAGCTTTGCATCACAGTAATAAATAACATTTATAATATAATACTTATTTGAAACTGTAAAAATATTCCACAAAATTACTGTTTTTACTTTATTTTTATCAATTAAACGCAGTCTTGGTGAGCATAAGAGACTACTTTCAAAAACATTTGTAAAAAATCTTACAGACCACAAACTTTTGAACAGTAGTGTACAACTAAAAGCCATTGAATGAACCATTATTGATGTACATATTTATTTGTACACTACATTTTAATTTCACATAATGTTTTATGTTTAATGTGTAAATCACATTTCACAAAAAAAGAACTTGGGACCGAAAGTCAAACCTGAGCGGTTAAAAAAGCCACCAATATACACCTAAAGTTCATCTCTCAGAGCATTTTTTCAATTGTTATGAACTCATGTCATAACATGTTGCTAGCGTGTTGTATGCGTGTGCATAAAGCAGGGTTTTTACTTTTTGCCAGATTGCTGTTGCCTCTCTTGTTCCTGGACTCCATCCACAGCTTGATGGAAATCAAACACTAGAGGCAGGAGAGTGTATACATTACAGTGAGACAACTCATCTCTCTGAGCTCTGAACCCAACATGCCAAAGCAGGTCCCCATAACAACACTTGGGTTGACTACAACTGATCCTGTGTCCTTTCATTATAACCACTCCTGCTGAGAATCTAGAATTACAACAATAGTCTAAAGGCATAAGGCTGATGATACACAGGGCAACTTTATGAGCAATGTTGCTGGGCAACTTTGGTTAATGTTGGCGTCAATGGGCAACTAGGTGAGACACAGGGCCCACGACCGATCTAAAGTATCCAGATAGAAATCAATCACCCATTCTCAGTGTGAAAGTGGCCAAGCAACACTGCTCAAAAAAAGTTGCCCGGCAAAATTGCTAAAAAAAGTTGCCCCATGTATCATCAGCCTAATAATTTAAACACAAACTATTATTAATTTTAAAGGACTCTTTGATTATGTGACATTTGACTTTTTACAAAAGTTTTCTATTTCATATAAATGTGGTTTAAACTTTATATTCAATGTATACTGAAAAAAAGAAAATCAGAGTTTCCACAAAAATATTAAGCAGCACAACTGTTTTTTTCAACATTGATAAAAATAAATGTTTTTTGAGCAACAAATCAACATAATAGAATGATTTCTGTAGTATCATGTGACCCTGAAGACTGGACTAAAATGGCGAAAATTCTGCTTTGCCATCATCGCAAATAAATAATATTTCTAAATATATTAAAATAGAAAACAGTCATTTTAAATTGTAAAATTATTTCACAATATTACTGTATTTTAGTTCAAATTAATGTATTTTTGAATGGTAGTGAAAACATTAAGTATTCAGCATATGTTTAAAAATAACTATGAATCGATTAGTAAAGAATTGCAATCAAATCACATTCTTTACAACCATATAAAGCCAAATTTAGCTGTGTTTGGGATATGATGGGGTTTATATTTCATAGGAGCCATCAGCCTACCAATGTGTGCACGGTCAGAGATGATGAGCCTTTTCTCCCAGCCTTCCAGACCTGCAAGCACACTCACTGTTAGACTCCTGTCAATGCTCATACAGCCTAAGGGCACAAACAATTAAACAAACCTTTTCCTTTCCGTTCATTCTTCACAGCCTCCTCGAAGAGACCCGGCAGGTGAATGACTACACCATTACCTGCAATCAAACGAGGAGCTGTCAGTCATCGATGTCCAATTCACAGGGCTTTAACCCTGGCCTGAAGTGTTAAATAATCTAGTGTTGGAATATTACAGTTGTTGTATAGCCACAGACAAACTCATGCACTTTGTACGATCATAGAAACGTGTTTCTTGAGTCATGCTGTGATCGCTTTAGTTGTGACAATATCACAGATGGACAAGCAAGTTGTGTGCTTGTCCAATCAACATTATTGACTTCATAAATATGCAAAAATAACATTAACCAAAGTTTATAAATGTACATTGAGAATTATTATTTTTTTAAATAGAGCAAGAGGTTAAAGAATTACCAATTTAAAGGTTTTGGAATGGATAGGAAGGGTTGGAATATTGAAGAAGAATCTTAAAAATCACACATATCAACCCTTAAACACAGATTTCTGAAACCTGTATAATCTAATGTACTATGAACATCAAGCACTTCCAATACATCATACTAAACTACAGTGCTGACATATGAATCAGAAGGCCAAACACAAAAGTGGCCATTAGCAAAATTGGATCTTTGCAAATAAACTGCATAGATTGCACTCAGCTATATTAGTCTGGATATGCTGGCCAACATCCAAACACTAACAGGAAGCTGTGGTGTTGTTTTCAAAGCAAGGATTGAGATCTATATGCTGCACTGCTTGCATGAGAATGTGCACAAATCAGAAGAAATGTTATCCAAATGGAGGGAGGAAATGTTTTATATTACTCACCAATGAAGGCAGTGACCTTAGGGTTAATAATTCCACTGGGTAGAAGGTGGAAGTCATATTCCACTGAATCAACCACGACTGTGTGTCCTGCATTGTTGCCTCCCTACAGGAGAGAAGAAACACAAAGACTTTTCAATCCTTGAGAAGATGACATACAAATCTGGGATAGTTAGTTCACATAAAAAATTCTGTCATTATTTACAGTACTAACCCATGTCGTCCAAAATATTATGACTGACTGACTTCATGGAACTTAAAAGATGCTTTGAGAAATGTCTCAGTGTTTTTGCTCACACAATGGAAATCAATGCGATCCAATGTTGTTTGGATCTTAAATATCATCTTTTCGTGTTCCAGAGAAGAAAGCAAGTTTTTGGATGAACTATCCCTAACTATCCCAAGCATTACTATGGTATGGTACAGACTTGCTTAGACCTGCAGTTGTGAAATGGAAAATTTGGAGCATGTAAACAACACTGATTTTGGTTGTTAGGTGTGGATTTAATGTGAGAAGAGCTCTATTGCTCAACTAGACAAGATACAAGTAGGAAACCCGACGAAATCCATTTCACATTTTCTGTATGAATTTTGTGTTGTATCCTTCAATCAGAATAGAATTCAACATGGTAAAATGGATTAAACAGATAGATCTAAAATTACTACATTCTTATCCGAGGCTTAAAGCACAATGAAAGTAACCTTGTAAATGAATGTGCAAAGGGCGAACATTTCACATTCCAGTTCTGCAGTTACATTTGTTTAATTTTTATTTTATTTGTCATTCCTTAAAGCTGTAAAATTACATAAAGAATCCAAACTTGATTCCTTCCTTGTTGACAGACATGTGACTAAAGAGAAAGGAAACCATAGATTACAGAGCACACTTGGCACGCCAACTGTTACCATCGTCAAGAATCATCGAAAGTCCTCACATGTGTTGGTTTTCAACATGGCGTCAATCAGCTCTGATCTCATGTCACATCTGATGGAGGTCTAACAAAGTGTGCTCAATAAATCAGTTTTTAATCCAGCAAGGAACAGGGCAGAGCTATTTCAGGACAGGTCACCTTTGACAAGTTTAGTAGTGTGCATGTGGATGCCTCTCCGTTTTAGATCCATTTACGATGTTCTCATACCCATGGTGACCAAAAGCGTTGCTGGAGGCACTTAGCATTACAATTATGGGCTCCTATTACAAGGTTGCTTTTGATTCTAAGGGCCCAGCTTCTGAGTTTTTTTCTTTAAATTTATACATCACATTGTTCATAACAGCATGCTGACAATTCAGAAACTTGGGAAGCATTGGCTTCATGTAATGAATGTGGTTTCATTACACACAATTAGTGGTCCACCTCCAAATAATCTCTGGGATATCATACATTTACTTGTAAGAACATAGAATACAAAGAATGTCTCTGTAAGCCAAGAAATCTCAGCATAACACTAAATTATTCATTTGTTCTGAACTGTGTTTTTATGCAAAAAAATGGATTGTGAAAAGTTTGGTAATGTCAAAAAATTAATTACATTTTTTTCCCCTTGGAATATTTTGGAGAATTAATCAGTGCACATTGTAAATAGAGTCAATTTTGATTTCATGTTAACTTTAATTTGTATTTATACTACACACAGTATTATAAGATGTTATTTCTAGAGAAAAGACATTTAGTCTGTTTCAGAGAAAACTCGGAAGAGCTGAGTCATATTTTGAGTCAACATCCTGGAACATTTCTTTCATATGATGTTTGTCACATATGCTCTCATGACTGTCTCTGGGGTTTCAGGCCGTGTTGGATGGCGTCCAGTGTTCCAAACCTGGCATGCTAAAAGTGGCTAGAGTGAGTTATCTACTCCACCGTCTGTTTGAGGAGGAACAAGGGGTTGAGGAAAGGGATTTCTAGCAAAGTTACCACCTTATCACACACAACGATCCATCAGCATTAAAAAGCTGAAAAAGTACTAGGGTTGTAACGGTATGAGATAGGGAGTGACATGTACACAGACTCTGTGTAGTGATTCATCTGTCAATTTCATCATGTTTTATGTGACATCTGCATTGTAAATTCATTGTCATGACTGGATTCTGGGATTCACTCCGCATCACGGAAATCATAAGACTTTAACCTTAAGTTATAAATGGGACATAACTGTATCTGCACCGAGGGATGGTGTACTGAAATATAGGTAAACATGTTCGATGCGTTTCCTCTTTTTGCGGCTGCTTTGCGACCAGTTTTTGCGAACTGTGTCTATCCTCGAGGACAAATAAGCGTTCGTCTTTTCTATATCCAAAGTATTCCCATACTACCAATTTTGATTTATATTTCGACGTGGGATAGAGATTAGAGATAACGGCCTCTGTCTCTGATGGTGTCTCCGCTGCATGTGTGGGTGGAGCAAGAGAACAGTTAAGTGGAAAGTTGTTGCCTAGGCGCAGGTGAGATTCTGTGTCTTTTATTTTCTCCAAATACTGTAGATAAGCAAATGTACACGGTATGATAACCGTACGTGTTTATATAGTGGTATATTGTCATACTGGTATATCGTTACAACCCTAAAAAGTACCAAACAAATTTCATGAAATAGATTGATTATATATTGTTTTCAGTGGTGAGATTAAACTGTTGTGATGTTCTATCTGGTTTGATTTTTGTAGGTTCCTCAGAATAAAGAGTGGGGGCACATTTGAGAATGAGAGTGTGCATTTATTAAAGCTACAGTCCGTAACTTTTTTGGTTAAATTATCCAAAACCACTTTGAGAAAGTACATAACCAGCCAGTGTTCAAAACTTCAAAAATCCCCTTACCTTAGCCCGATTCACAATGGTAGTTCAAGTTCAGATTATTTCTAGAGCACATTTAAGCACGAAACAAGGCGACCAAAGTGCTGCACAGCAAACAATAATATATAATGAGGAGAAATTTGTAAACAAACTAAATGTGAACTGGTAAGTTGTTCCAGAGGGTGGGTCCAGCCACTTCAAATGCTCTAGATCCCCTGGTTTTTATGCGAGTTCTAGGGGTCTGGAGGAGAACTTTGCCCTCTGATCTTAGTCCCCTCGCCGGAGAGTAGGGGTGGAGTAAATCAGACAAATAAGACGGAGCATGATTGTTAAGTGATTTATAGACAAGTAGCAAGATTTTAAACTCAATTCAATAGTGAACTGGCAGCCAATGCAATGATCGCAAGAGGGGAGTGGCATGATCAAACTTTTTACACCCCTTCAAGAATCTAGCATCTGAATTTTGAACTACTTGTAACCGCGAGAGTTGAGACTTTGATATACCAAAGTAGAGGGAGTTGCAATAATCCAGCCGAGACGTAATAAAGGCATGGACAGCAACCTCTAGACTAGAGAGCTTTTTGAGAGAAATTACTTGATTTTAGAAAGGGAACAAAGATGGAAAAAACTAGTACAGCATTTTTTTATGAAATTTTAAGGACTTATCAAACACCACACCCAGATTCCGAACATGGGGAGAGATAAAGGAATTTAAGTTCCCGAGGTTGAGTTGAATACTTGCCCTATGTTCGGAGGGACTGAAAACAATAACTTCGGTTTTATTTGGGTTCAAGAACAGAACGTTTTTAGAAAGCCATGATTTGACAAGACAAGCAGAAAGAGTATTAATGGCAAAAAAAAAATTATTAGTCAAAGGCAAGTAAATGTGTAGATCATCGGCCTAAGTGAAAAGAGATGCTGTGTTTTCTGAAAATAGAGAAGAGTGCGGGAGATAATATAGAACCCTGAGGAACTCCAGCAGAAGCACCAGAGTCAGTAGACATTAAAATATAATTTAAAACTCTTACAAGGGCAGTTTCAGTGCTGTGGAGTGATTTGAACCCAGATTGAATTTTTTTTTCAAGATGTGATTATCATTTAAAAGAGACTGAAGTTGTATGAGCACATTTTTTTCCATTACTTTTGAGATAAATGGTAAGGTGGACATAGGTAGGTAGTTTTCTAAAACGGAGTAAAAACAAGTCAAGTCACTGTTATTTGTATAGCGCTTTTAACAATGCAAATTGTGTCAAAGCAGCTTTACATCAGCTTGATATAAAGCTGGGTGGTTTTACATCAGCTTTACAGTATTTAGATGGGGAAATAGTGTCATTCTCCTCTGGTCAGACTAAATCAGCAGTTTAAATCTAGGCTGCAGCAGTCAGATTGTGCAAAGGACTCATCTGGTTCAGAGGCATCAAAAGAGGGCTTCTTGAGAACCGGGTTAACCATTGCCATTTTCAGGTCTTACAGAATGGACCCGGATTTCAAACATTTATTCAACAGTGATGCCAGCCCCGGACCTACGGTATCAATAATTTGCTTCAAAAAGCGAGGGTGTATTATATCAAGGGGACAGAAAGAGGATTTTGTGATCACCTCCTTGACTGTTTTTAAAGATACCAGGTTGAATGTTGTCCAGGGAGGTGTTGGATTTGTATGTGGCAACTCAACGTAATCTGCTACCTGTATCTGAGCCCTCAAACTTGTAACTTTGCTACAGAAGTGTCTCAAGAAGTCCTCAGAAAGCGCAAAGGAAGGATTTTGAAAATAATTAGTAGGAGAATTTAGAGCAGGGTTAATAACAGAGAAAAGTATTTTAGGAGTGCATTGATGCTTTTCAATAAGATTTGAATTTTTTTATTTTTTGCTTTTGTGCAGGATTGTCTCGGGGAGCGAATGTTATTATCAATCCAAGATTCTGATTTGGGTTTTAGTTTAAAACACTTAAAAAGGTGCAATGGAATTTAGTATGTCTGTCCAAAAATTGAAATGGTGTTCAGCATCAAATCAGCGAGTGACGACTCAGCAGCATCAGTGAGTGAAATCCTCGCAAAAATGCGGCGAATGGTATGTTTTCATAATGGTAACCATTCACAATGGTAAGTTTATAATAATGTTTTCTAATTTGAGTGGCACTGGTAGGAATTCGTAGGAAATTCAAGTATGGCGCTGTGATGGAATTATATCATTTGATGGCGGATTGTAATCCAAAAAGGTTTATGCGTTTATTAAACACAAGTTTTAAATGTGTTTTAATAGCCTATGTTCGATTACACAAGTTTTGTATTTTAAAGAGAACCAGTTCTAAGGAAGAGTAATTTTCTATTTAACTTAATATAACTTTATGAAATTCGAATGGTTTTAGAGATTGTACAGAAATTGAAATCTACATGTAATGCTAATACACACACTACATACACGAAGTCACGCAACGCTGATGTTGTTAACATTAACAATTTGAGAACAAAGTATAATAATAATTTGCAGGGTTTGATGTAATTAAGTTAGATTTAATCACCATTGGTAGGGCGATTTATTGTAATGCTTTTTTCCTCAGTTGGTCAGAACAAAATGTCCGACTTGTTACTTACTCGTTCAGATAACAATATCCAGTGAAAATTATTATTTGGGTCATACTTCCTAGACATAGAATCTGTGATTCCGAAATACAGTGAATATCCACACTGGTGTGGTGACTGACAGCCACACATATTCCTTAAAACATTAGATTTGTCCGCGCTGAGGAGCTGTGCCGGTGCATGACCCATGTTAAGAAAGGTGGCAGGTTTTAAACAGAGATGGCGACAAAGAGGCAAAACTTACAGACTGTAGCTTTAAAGTGACCCTATTATGGGCAATGAAAGGTTCATATTTTGTGTTTGGGAGTCCCCAACAACAGGCTGACATGCATGCAAGGTCAAAAACACTTTCACTGTCTTATAATATGCATTTATTTTTTACCTTACTTGCTCAACGACTCCCAAATGATTCGCTTAACGATTCATTTTTCCAAAACAGCCTCCTTTGCGTCTTATATGGTCTTTTTATAAAATACATTTCATACATATACATTTAACTAAAGAGTCCTGCAAGCACTTGAATTTCCCCCCCTTTACTCATACTTCACAAAAAGTGGTTCAATAATGTTGAATGTTACAGGGACTGATTATTGCAAATGCAGATCTGTGTTCTGCAGTGTGTTCTGGTTAAACTATTTTTATTTATTTATTTTTTGCTAAGGTTTGCATATGGTGGTGTGATCTTAATGACAGCTTTCCTAAAATATATCCTATTAGTAAAATAAGAAATATCCCAATATATCGCCTTGCTTAAAGTATCGCAATGTATCGCAATATATCGTCTCGCAACCCCTGTATCGTATCGCCAGATTCTTGCCAATACACAGCCCTAGTGAGCGCAGTGCTGCTTTGTGTACAGCGATACTGGGAAAAGCTCTATTTTACCACTCCAAAAGCGGTACCTAGTGGCAAAGAATGAATTTGCATTTTCATTTAGACCAACAAGTGGGCGGGAAATATGCTAATGTTTCATGTTGACGTCAACATGAAACGGCTTGGGATTTGTTTTAAAAACGACTTGTTTCAATGATTCAGAGGTGACTCTTTCTTTTGAGAGTCAATAATTTTATACACGGTGCACTTTCAGATGTAAAACTTTGCAGGATGTTTTCATTCACTTAGAGCTGTGTTACATACAGCATGAACGGTAATCATAGGGGCACTTTAAATTTATAAGCCTGTCTCAAATTTACAAGAAAGGACAGATGGCACTCAAACCTCTCTAGGATGATGAAAGAAAATTTTTGAGTAAAAATAAAAACTTTAAGAAAATGCACTCACAAAGGGCACCTTCTAGCTAATTAACTAGTTTTATAGCTAAGCATACTGTAAAAAAAAACTGATATTTCCACATATTCACCTATACTTTCTTATCCAAATCTGTTTTTCAAGCTTTGAAATTTCCTGACCTTTTATTTTCTGCAGCAAAACAGTCCTTTAAAGATGCACCATATTTTTCTTTATTTCTTTGTGTCATGGACTTTATGGACTTAAGTTTTCCTTCACCAATGCTTTTGCAGAAATGCATTATTCCCAGTCAGCCCCAGTGGCGGCTGGTGCTAAAAAAAATTTTGGGGGGGCGCAAACAAACTGAAAAATTAAACCGTTAGTAATACAGGACTATAAATGGCCATTTATTAGGTGATTATGTATCATTATTGCTAGATAAAATATTGAAAATGTTAAAGTCAACTGTTAAATAATGCAATAAATGTACCATGAATCAGTGAATTTGATTTCAATGTGAAAAGATAAAACCGAATTTTCTTTCATCTCGAGATATTGCGCTTGCTTTCACATTAATTAGTACCTGTCTGTCAACTGACGAGCTGCTGCTGAGTGGAATGAGAGTCGTTGAGAACGGTCCAATCACATGAGGCCAAACATATAAAAACAATATTGATTCGCTCTAACAACAAAAGTGGGAGGGTTCGGGGCAGAGCCTGCGCTCCAAGGACAATTTGAAACAAGCCAATTAGAGCTTAGCCTCAAATCACATGCTTTTGAAAAGTTTGTGTACCTACATATACACTCATTAGTCCGGCGCCCCGCACACAAATATGAAAGAAATATAGTTTTGATTTTTTGATTTTCAATAAATTATAATATAACTAACAGTAGAATACTATGACTAAATTATTTTATTTAGTTAATATTTGCGATATATTTTTAACTTATTGTTAACATGTTAAAGGGGGCTAACTTGAAGGAGGGGGCGGCGCCCCAGCGCCCCCTATTGACCAGCCGCCACTGGTCAGCCCCAATTTTTCAAAATTACTATTAATTTATTTGTATAACACTTTTTTATCTATAAACATACTGAGAAAAAAAACAGAAATTAATCAGCTGATAATTTTTTTGATCATACAACACTTCCTGTTATCAAATAAAGCATTTGGGACTTGAATGACACTGGGTTAAAAATAGCACCTTAATTATCAGTAAGCAACATACTTTGACTCACTGATAAACAAACAGCTGCACATTACACATGACCACCGCAGTCAAGAGATTTCCACAGACTCAATTATCAAGCTGAAATTAATGGTCAAGATATTTTAAGTCACTTAAGTTAAAATATTTTAGTAGTAGATATATTCTTTGAAGCAAATTGTATCAATTGCAAAGTCAATATAGCAAATCTATATATGATGACAGAACTTATGTAAGAGTAACAGATGGTCTTTCATTCTTGTCAGATTTGGGGTTACAGTAGCAGACCAAGAAATAAATGTAAGCCCAAAAGTATAGCTTGACAAAAGGATGCTCATATACACTCCCAGATGGTTATAAAGCTCACAAAAATACCAGTACGTTCCTGTATAACAGGTTAGACTGAAGATAGCGTCTGGTTGTCATCATAGATCTGGAGACATTGGTTTTCCCACATGCCTGGAAAACCATAATATACAACAAGCAAGCCATAAGAAGCACATTATTAATATAAGCCTACAATACTACATTGTGAAACAAACCAACTTGATAAAACAGATTTATAGGCTTGACATGAGAAGAGGCAACATATAAAGAGGTTAATCTGCAAATAAAATGTCAAGGGCATTATTATAAGAGGTTGTCTTTGATCCTCTGGTTTCTGGACCGACGTATTAATTTGGTGTGACAAGGAACAGCATGATGGTCTTTTTTCCATTCCATCTGTCTGTAAGCAAACCCAGTCAGACTGCTGAGTGCACTGTTTTTATAAAAAGACTAAGACTATCTGCTTTCTGTCCCATCCATTTGCTCAGAACACACATGATGGTTTGCATAGTGCAGCACCGAGTGTCTTGTTTAATGCAGTCACAACCTTGGCAGATTACAAACTTCTTAGGAGAGAATCCTTGCAATGTGAACCTGTTATCAATACCATGCATAGTGACAGGGGGCATAAAGCGGCCTGCTATCACAGCTCTCTAGCATAACACAACCACCGCTGCGGTGCCATTTCCCCATGTGTCCCTAAAAGTCCTCTCTTGACAAATCTAAACATTATGCTATATAATTATGTATGTGTAAACATTTTAAAATCACCAGGTTTAACGGAATAGAATAGAAGCATTTAACCCTACTTAGGGAGTCTAAAGAGAAAAACATGGCATATATAAACACACACGTACATACATATATATATATTTCTCGATTTTTTTCATTATACATATATATCATATCTAAGAGTTTTGTAGTACATGTTAAGTGAGAGCACAGAAGCGTCTGAAAGCAATGAGGCTGAAATAGTGACACCTGTTTCTTTCTGACGGGCAGAGTGAGATGTTGACATATGGAGCCATATGCTACATAAACCTTTATTTAGTACTCTGAATAACTGCTTAACAATATATGTGTATATTTATAAACTTAGAAAACTCACATTAACAGTAGAAAATTCCAAAACATAATTTATGGTTTTATTCATTTAAATAGTTTTCCATGCCTGGAAACAAACATTTTAAAATCCCCTGATATTACCTTGATTTTGTATGAGCATGAGAATTAAGACAGACTTTAAAATGAAGTGATTTTACAAAACAAGGACACAGCTATAAAAGTATGTGTGCGTGTGTTTAGTCTATAAAAACATTACAGCAATTGACTAAAATATAAATGTTGCTATTAAAAGCAACGTTATAGCAGGTCATGTCTTAAAAATCAGTGAGCTGCAGGATTGTGTACATTTATAACACATGGGCACATGAGACAACTGCGGAAAATCAAGTAGCTGGAGGTTAATGTTCTGTAAAATCAACTGTTATTTTAATTATTAACACTTGCAACATCTGCTTTGACTGTAATACCCATATAAATATCTAACCTTCGGGCGTCATAGACTTCAAAGGAGTCATGCGCCTGTGTTTACATCCTTTGCATAACACCCCGGATATTCCAACATTAACTGATGTGCTCAATGACATCTGGTAAGATTTCAAGGCAACACTGGGCTGGCCTTCGCTTCAATATCACATAATTCAGTCAAGGTGACATTTGCAAACACCCTATGGTACACTGCTAGCAAAGCTAAACCAGTAGGCTGGATTATAATAGACGTCGCTCGCGTGCAGACAGCGTAGTTGATAGTAATGGAAGCGCGTAGATGCGCGCTGTAATGTCCATTTCCGCTTTGATAATACAGCAGCTAACTGCTTACTAAGAATTGGCCTGCAAACAAGTCCTGTAATCACATACTGCAAGAGCTTTCACAGCACTTAACATGCATTCAGTAACGTTACTCCACAGGCAAGTGATCTCTGATCAGCCATTAATATTTCCCTACAAATAAGCTTGTTGATGATGTACACAGGGCATCACAACTAAAGTTAACCTTACACAGCACACCGGGGATATATTCACATATTCAAACACTACAGTTCTCATAAACCAACCTGACATCTGCAGACCATGTCAGCGTCCTGGGCCAGCAGGTCCACCACCTTTCCTTTCCCTTCATCGCCCCACTGTGCTCCGAGCACCACGGTCACTTTGTTGCCCACACTCGGACTTGTCACCCGGCTCGATTCTCCGTCCTGCGACTGTGCGTTCCCACTGTCTGACATGACCGTCTCCCCTCAGCTCTCCTTGCAGCTCCGCAATGCTCCTCCGACACGGACACACACACACCTGAGCAGACAGACACCGAGGGCGGAGCCTCCTCACGCACGCACGCACTACACAGTCCTCCAGTACTCTGTGCTTTAATTTTTTTTTTTTTATATATAAATAGAACTGTTGTACATCATATTAAAAACAACATATAGGCTTCTGTGTAACATTTCCCAACTGTATGTATTTATTTATAATTTGTTTGTTTAAACGTAAACTTCCAACCGTCGACTGTGCAGTTTGTTATGGTGCAATAGGAAACAGCGACACTTGAAGTCTAAAGCGAGTATTACAGCTTATCGCTTTGGCTTTTTGTCACCCTTTTAGTTACATCAAACAACGGGAAAAAACAGTGGAACAAGATGATGGGATTCGGGGTGGTGTTAACATACATTTTATTTTTGTATTTTCAAACTGTCGTCGGAATTTGGAGGTATATTATTAACCAATTAAACTCCACTGATCTTTGAGCTCTTTTAGTGTCACAAAGCTAAGCTATTTATATGTAACGTAAATGATTTGTGATTGCTGTTACTGTTTGTTTATTAACAGATACAAGCAGGTTTTGGAGGATAAAGAGTTATTCGTCGTAGACAGTACTGTAAGTGAACATAATCTTTTACAAAAATCACTATTGTAACCACTAACGTAACGTTAACGTTACCACAACAAAATACGTTACCACCACTAAAATACAGTGGCTTCAATTCTTGTAGAGCGATTTCTCTGTATATCGTCCTCGTCGATTTATTTCTGATGTTGTGTTTAATTTCTATAACTATCTTTTGGTGGTTTTTATTGTAAGTAAGGGATGATCTTGTTCATAGTGATTTTAGATAACGTTAGTCATCTGACGGCTAAGTGAACTGCTTTCTCACCACCAATATAAAAAACATAAACAGTTTTTATCAAAATACGAGCATGTAGTTTTATTTACATAATAAACCACACATATTATGTTTCATGCAGATTTTTTTAGAGTACGAAGGATCCTCTTTTTTGGAGTGGCAATATCCTGAAGGTTGTGATGTGAATGATAAGAGGTAATCCACATATTTACTTAATAAGTACGGCCATTTTCTAATGTATAGCTTTATTAATATGTATTTATGTCTAACTAGTTAAATTACAATTTATTTATTTGACAAATTGATCCAATAAGGTCACCGCATGCTGTTATGTGGTGTAAATCCCCTGGATTTCAAGCTGTAAAGCCACTTATTTCTGTAAGTACACACACAAATATATCATGTTTCACATATTCTTTTCATCAATTAGCTTTTTCAAATATTTCATAATTTCATTGCAGGATGTGTCTACAGAAAGAGAAGAAGAGAGACACCTTTATATAAGTGACTCGTTTTTCAGGCTTGCGTGGTATGCTGTTATTCCTTTGCTCAGGTTTTAACCAGCTCAACTTCTTTCAGCTTTTATTGCACTACAAAATGTCAAGAATTGAGAAAGTGAGAAAATTCTTTGAATAGAACTATATATGAAAAAGTTTTTCTCCCCCCCATGTCCATAAGAAATTCACCTGAACATGACCCCCAGGTGAGACTTTTAATCTAATTAGAAACCTTTGCTAGATGCGAACCTGTGTCACATGCAGGTTGAATTGTTCCCTTGTTCAAGAACATGTGGTTTATAATGCTTTTTGGTGTGTACTGTATAGACTGTAAAAATATGGATCATTGACCCGGACCGAGCAGAAGAGGCTATAATCAAAAACACAGCAATGATTCCCTCTGTAGTAAGTCTTCTTAAAAATCCTATGTAAAATGTTAGTTTTGTATTGATTATTGTAAGTGTCTGAGAATAAATCTTTGTACCTTTCCAGTATTTCAGATATCTTACTAAGTGTTTATTCATCGGTGGAGAGTTTGCAGTCATTGAGTTGTCTTCATTCCCTCAGACAAGCCAGAGTTATTTTACAAATCTGGGGTAATGCGGTTCACTTCTATTCAGTCAGGCTTTTTCCACATTTTTTGACTTTTTAAAATGATTCATTAATATTCAATACATATATTTACAATAATGATCTACATAGCAACCTATCAAAATCATGATTTCTTTCAGGTTTTGGGAGGCTCGTCTTCTTGGTGTTCATGAATATCATAATTTTCACATAACCGGTCAGTCAGTATCTTTTCATGGAAACTCTGTTGCTTCTAGTCTACAAGTCTTCTACAGGACATCTCCTGAGAAACCACATGACGACAAAAAGGTGTCCTTACGCCTGCCAACTGGTAGTCGAATGTCGATAATATGCGCTGCATGTACCCCTCACAGAGCCTTGCTCCTGTCTGACAAAGGCACATTCATAACTAAAAATGCTTTCCTCACTTATGAGGAGATAAAGGTTGATCCTGGAGAATTGCTAATGCCAACTGAGGGTTATTACGTTGTTTTCGATGCCGTTTTGTTGGAGAATGGCTCGATTTTCCGCATAGGAGATGCTCTTTTCTGGCAGGACAACGAGGAAGGAATAATGAGGAGGAATCCTATGAAACTGCTAGGTGAAGGGGTGAAAGGCCTGAGTTTTAGGACTCATTGTACAGATAACTACCCCCTGCTAGTGAGTGTCTCCCATTAGTAAATATCAGTTGTTTTTTCTTAATATTAGGTTACAGAAATGTTGATTTGTCTCTTGAATTTCACTTGCAGGGGTTTGAACTTGCCACAGTTCTTGCATGGACAGACCATGAGCTTTATAAAGGTGGGAAAGCTCTGGATTGGAAGACTAATAGCAGCTACATGTCAAACGTACTGAGTCTTCCCAAAACTACTACTATTCTTACTGCTGCATTTGGATCCCATCCAGCATCTTTGGGTGCACTGGTGATGTACACAGACTCTTTAAAACTCTCCCTGCTCATGTCCCATGAGACTGAAGGCATCTGGAGAACCAGAACTTTGAGTACAAATGTTCTTCAAGGGCCATTTCAGATGCTCTTTGTCAGCGCAGCCTTGGAAACTCTGCTGGTATGGAACAAAGACACTATGCTTTATAGTTTTCACAATGATGAATGGCGTTACCTGCAAATAATGGATTCCTCCAACATAAGCCAAGAAGCAAGTGGTAGCCACATTCACCACGTGGTCATGGGTGAGTGGACGAAATCAGATTATCAAAAGTGCCAGCAGTTGTATTTCCTTCAAAATACATTTGAAATTCAAATAAGCATGATTTGTATCTCTAATAAGAGTTTGATTTAAGAATAAAGCTGGTTTACATAAAATAATATGATCTCATGCTCCACTCTTTGTGACTCTGCTCTACAGACCACTCACAGAACATGCTGGTAAAGATGGAGAACAACGTGCTGTTTTTCTGTAAATTCGGCATGAATAAACTGTTTCGGCTGCCCTCCTGGAACGACCCTGGACGTTCTGTAGTGCTCTACCTAAACCAGAAAGGGCAGATCATTATGCTGACAATGTTAGATGGAGGTTTGCATGTACAGAAGTACCCTTTGCAGATGGAGATTAGGAGTGCCATGCGAGGGGAGGTCCACAGCTGTCCTTTTATTGGCTTCACACACAGCATGAACAGGCCTGTCTATTACATCGACAAGGAAGAGGCCATTGAGTTTTGGGCCCAGGTAAGTTAGAGTAGAGCTGCTGTTGCTCATGCATACACAAGAAAAGTTACTAAATGTGCTATGCCATGGTAGAACCATTTTGGGTTCCTCAAAGAAGTGAGCAGTTCATGAAAGAAACACTTTTTTTGTGTGAAGAATACACTCTGAATATAATCTGAAGAACCTTTTCCACTACAATAAACCTTCTGTGCAATGGAATGATTTAAAGGATGTTAAAGGTTCTTTGTGGAGCAATAGATGCCAACCAAATATTTTATACTTCATGTGTCTTTCCAGATAGTCTACCATGAAGGTAAAAACATTAATGTGATGCTAAGCAGGAACAAAGACCATGTGTTGCAGATCACAGAAAGGACCCATTTTGAGAGTGTGCGCCATCTGGATACAACAAACAAGGTCTGGACAAGAAGGGCCTTTTAGTAAAGCCAGTTTTCATTGAGCTGTGTTAAAATACTGTTTAGGCAATCAGTTGTTTGTGATGCTTATATAGGCAAAGTTAAAAAAAAATGCTCTTTTCTTTTCCCAGACCTTTAAAATTTATCAGGATCCAGACTACAAAGACGTGACTAACAACTCTGATCTCATGTGAGTGTCTTTTTAATGGCACATCAATGAAAGATTATTTTACAGATACATTTTATTTAACCATGTTAGTTAAGACAACTAGTTCTTCCAGCTATTATAACAACCATCTTGTCCTAGAATTAAATACAGCCAAAACTCAAGTGATATAGTCACTATGGAGCTGCTACCAACCCAGATTGATAATTCATGCAATCTGCCAAAAAATCAGGTAAGATTTTTGACTGCTGGGGGGTTACTGAAGATTGTCCTTTTTCTTATTTATAGAAAAACATTTCCTCATAAGAAAGCTACTGTATATAGATACTATACCACTAAATAAGGTATACATTGTTTGTAGATTTCCCATTTCTTTGTGGGCTGCCCACCAAACAGACACATTCGTCTTATAAAGTAAGTGTCATCTGATTATCTAACAATATCATTTATAATGTTATCCTACTACCATCTACTGTAGCAGTTTATACCTTTTGACCAGACTTATCGTGTTGTTTCTTGTAGACCACAGAGAATTCCATGTAAGATGCACATTTTTAACAGCTATACCATTCCAGGGTAATATTCACTAAAAACATGACACTTAATAATAGAATATATTGAATTTGAGCAAGTCCTGCTTAACAATTTTCCCAATTGATCTTTTACAGATTTGTTCTTAGTAATTCATCAAAGGATCTGGTGAGAATTCGTCCTGTGTATTTGTAGATAACGATGCTGTCATTTAATCAGCATCACTGAGATAAGTATGAGAAGCACAGTGTTCTTTTTGTCATTGAGTCATATAACAGATTTATATAATAAAAAAACTAAACAAAAACAAAGCAACTATATTGTGATTACCCGTGCTAAAAAAAATACATGTGAGGCAACTGGTGATAGTCATGAGTTCTCTAATGTCTCACAGACTGTGTTCTATGACTGGAATAACTTTGGCTGTGTGTTGAGAATCCACTACAAAGAGGATTTTCAGCCAGACATTGAGCTGTGAGTAAGACACAAGCACAATGAGACTCTTAAGTACAAAAGTGAAATTAAACCTGAAATAATAATCAATATGAGTCACACACTGTTTTACTGTTAACACCTTAAAGTAAAACAGTGTGACTCATATTTCTGTGAGGAAGTAGATTGTTATTGCAGTGCATTTTTTATAAAATGTATCAAATGTGCAATATATAATTTGTTCTGGTATTTCTATTTTCCTTAGGTATGATGGAGAGACATTTGTGCGCAGTGTTGATGCCAACTTCATAGTGTGGGAGAATTTTAATCGAAAAGACTATTACTTCAATGCGACCATGCATCAGGTAATATATGCATCAGATGTGTGTGTGTTCGGCAGTATGTTTTTGTAGAAACCCTAAAGCTTTCTTTGGCTCTGTAGGTAGGCTGCCTTCATGAGGCCCAAACATGGACATCTATGCTAGTTGATGAGAAGCGTCCTGAAGAGGCCTGGGGACCTCATGTGGGTGTCGTTTACAGTTTTATCTCACTCTAGTTTTCATAACCTGGCTCTCTCTCAGGGATATGAGCAGTCTCAGTTTCATTATCAATGAAATAAAAAGGGATGTGTTTTATGTCTTTCAGAATTACAAGAGCTGTTTTGTTGACAACTCTGAAAAACTAGGAAACCTTGACCAACCCTATGAAATCATGAATAGGAGTTCCATGAATTATCTTACCTTTTCTCAAGAAAACAATGCTATTTATATTTTCAATGTAAAGATTGTGGACCCAAATTACAGGTGCCTGTCACTTTCTTTTTAAATAGCTCTTAAAGATAAATAGGTTGTCTGTGTTAACTGAAAAGGACAATGGGTCTTGTTTAATTATGATTACATTGATTATTTGTATTTATACACAAAGGAGAACTTCTCATGAAAAATTTCAGTGTAATTTGCAATGTTCATACATATGCATATTAATGTTCTTAAAAGGATAGTTTACCCAAAAATGAAAAATCTGTCATTATTTAGGCCCAATTCTAATTTGTACCCCTTACCCCTTTCTACTTGTCCCTTGAAACAGTGTCAAGGGGTAGGGGTGAAAATATTCCCCTAAGAATTGGGACACCACTACTATACCATCACTCGTCATCATATGTCGTCTAGCTCTTACAATAAACACACCTATACTGGTGTGCTGGTGTGCATTCGAGCTTTACCATTCTATATTAAAATGCTGCTTACTGAGACACACACACACACACACATACCAGAGATCGCGCAGCTCACACACCCAGGAGCAAAGTAACTAGTCAATGCTGCCCCATGACTTTTATTAATAACAGTTTACATACTGAATCGCTACATTGTATTTTCCAGCAAGGAGAGGATAAACTCACTATTTTTGAAGTAAACTCACTCATTGTAAAGAGAGACAAACAGGCATGCTTACACGCAACTTTCATCTCTCTCTCTCGAATTGGCAAAAGGTATTTGAGAAAAAGGGGGTACTAGCCCTTCTCAATGTCTATAGTGGTTACGCCCTGATCAGACATTAAAATATGTTGTGGCACTATAGTTTAGCCATTGTTTGCAAATATTTCTTTGAATAACATGACCGTAAATATAAACACACGATTGAATGTAACATAAAAAAAGATTACTTTTCACTAAAATCTTTATTAATGCCAATAATGCTTACATTTATGTGTCTTTTTGTTCGCTTAGGCAGTCATGTTGCCGCTGTAGATGGTTTACGCCGAGATAATTCATACCCCTTCGTTTGAAGTGTGGTCCTGAAAAATCTTCGTTTGCAGGGCTATATGGCCCTTACTCCTATCCCTCCAACCAAAAGAGAATCGAGACGAGAAAAAGGGAAGGGCTAAGGGGTAGAAATGGAATCGCTGGTTATTGGAGTAACTGTGGTTCTATGAACGGTGGAAGACCACCAGAGACGGTTAATACGTGGTGGAAGGAGTCGCGTCTCGCGCATTACATCGAGAATCTCGTATTAATGCATGGTGGAAGACGAATACAACCAAGTCCCGAGGATATAAGCTCAAACCTCCTCTGAAAGTATGGCAAAACTGATTAAGGAAGAAGGAGCCAAATTAAGTCAATAAAATCTTGTGAATGTGCAAGGTGATGCCCATGTAGCTGCCGCACATATTTCAGAGAGGGGCACACCCCGTAATGCTGCATAAACCACTTCTCGAGTGGAATGACATTTAACAGTTGCAGGCAATACATAGCCTGCCGCACGATATGCTTCCACAATAGAGTCCGCCACCCAGTGAGAAAGCCTTTGTTTTGACAAAGGTGCTCCTTCCTTGCCGGGGCCAAAACAGACAAAAAGCTGGTCCGTGACGTGCCATGAGGCAGTCCTCAATACATACTGCTTCAACATACGGACTGGGCATAGGGCTGCCCGCGAGGCCCCTCCCGCCTACGTGAATACTGCCAGCTGAATAGGTTGATTCATGAACTGAGGTGACAACACCTTGGGCTGAAAGGCTGGATTCGGCCAGAATGTAACCTGACTGTCCTCTGGTCCCCGCATGAGACACTGTGAACTCACAGACAATGCATGCAACTCACTGACTCTTCTGGCTGACATTATGGCCAACAGAAATGCTGTCTTCATAGAAAGACTCCTTATGTCTGCTTGCTCAACAGGCTCATAGGGTGCTAAACACCGCCTGTCCAATACAACCTGTAAATTCTACTGGGAACATACTGCCCATACTGGTGGCTTCAGACTTAGAGCCCCTTTAAGAAAAGCCACCATAGTCTATTCGCACCGATTGGTACCTAATCCACCGGGTCCCGGTGGGCTGACAGGGCCCAAGTGTTGCTGGAGATCATCCAGCATCCAACAAATATTGCAGGAAGTCCAACACCACACTGATCGGGCAATCAGTTGGACTGAGAGCCCGGTCTGCGCACCAAGAGACAAACTGCTTCCACTTACTCGCATAAGTGTGGCGCATTGAAGGAGCCCTAGCACTCATGACCGTATTCCTCACTCCTGCTGAACACTGGGATAGCGTCCTCTCAACCCCAGGGGCCAGATGTACAATTTCAGCCTGCCCGGGAAAGGATGCCACAATGCTCCCTCCATTTGTGACAGCAGATCCTTCCGAACTGGCAGCGGCTGAGGTAGACCAGTTGTCAGCGTTAATAAAAGGCTGAACCAAGGCATTGCTGGCCAACAAGGAGCCACTAACAGGAGTCTGTGATGTTTCTCCCTCGCCCACGTCAGGACAGACCAAAGAAGAGGAATTGGAGGAAAGCCATAGAGGAGTAGATCTGGCCATTCGTGGGCCAGAGCATCCTGTCCCAATGAGCCCTCTTCGTCCTGCACTGAAAACCATAGGGAACAATGTGTCATTGACTTGCTGTCAAAAAGGTCTATGGCTGCTGTCCCGTACTCCTTCCAAATTGTTTGAATAACCTCCCTGTGTAGGCACCATTCCCCTGGTCTCAGTCCCGAATGGGAAAGTGAGTCCGCCACACTGTTGCAGCAACCGGGAATGTGGTTCGCTCCGACTGAAGGGAAGTGTCTGTACGGCCAACACAGGAGCCTTCTCATTAACTGGAGAAGGTTAGGGACCTTGTGCCCCCCTGGTGGTTGACTAAAAATACCACTGTTGTATTGTCCGTCCTTACCAGAATGTGTCTTCCTGACAGTTCTTGCCTGAAATGTCGCAAAGTCAGAAACACCGCCCATAGTTCCAGAAGATTGATGTGAGAGTCCCTTAATTGTGGGCTCCAACTGCCCCGTACACCACTGTTGCCACAGTCCTCCCCACCCGCTGAGAGAGGAATCCGTGGTTACCACCTCCCTGCGTGCTGGGGGCGGCCCAATTGAAACTCCCTTCTGAAGAAACATGCCCCTCCTCCAAAGTCTGAGGGAGGTAGCACAACTGGTTGTGACCTGAACCAGTGTGCATCGATTGCGAACTGGTGACAAATGTCTGGCTATTAACCAACGTTGAAACGGGCGAAGATGTAAGAGGCCCAGTTGGATGACTGATGATGCTGCTGTGAGAAGGTCTGCCAATTGTAGGCAGCTGATGAAGGGCAGTTTGTAATGAACCTGGAACCTTGCTAGAGTTCCCTGCAACAACTACCTTCTGCCCACAGTAAGGGTAGCTCTCATTGCCCTGGAATTCAACTGCATTCCCAGAAAACACACCGACTGGGTGGGGTTAGGCAGCTCTTCTGAAAGTTCACCCTTAGACCCAATGTGGTTACATGAAACAACAAACGCTGTGTGTTGTCGACAGCCTGTTGGTATGATCCGGTGCACAACAGCCAATCGTCCAGGTATGGAAGAATCAGCATGCCTTCTCGTTGAAGTGGCTCCAACGCCACCTGAATGACGTGTGTGAACACCCTGGGAGAAAGAGACAGGCCGATCGGAAGGACTCTGAACTGAAATGTTCTGCTTTGAAAAGTGAACCGAAGGAACCTTCTGTGATGTGGGGCGATGGGTCGTGAAAATACGCATCCTTCAGGTCCATTGAAGTGAACCACATTCTGGGTTAGATTGAATGTCGAGCATCTACAATCCGCAACATGCGGAAGGGAAGTCGCTTTAGGCTCTTGTTTAATCGCCTGAGATCCAGGATGGGCCTGAAACTTCCATCCTTCTTCCGAACAAGAAAACATTTTGAGTGGAACCCCCCGGGTTGGACACGGGGGTCCACTGGTTCTATTGCACCCTTCTCCAACAACTTTTGGATCTCTTTTGAAAGGGCCAGGACCTGATGCGGATCCCTGACAACTGTCGGATGAACCTGGGTGCTCACTGCAGGTCTGTGACGGAACTGAAGGCAATATCCTTTCTCGAGAGTAACAAGAAGCCACTTGTTGTCTGTAATGCTTCTCCAATGATGTAACTTAATTGCCGAAAACTGTCCCGTCACAGACACTGAACCCCTAGCGATGCTGGGGAACATTTCTAATATCTTTGGGGGGGGGGGGGGGGCAGAGGCTGGAGAGTTGATGGCACCGAGAACTCTGTCTGAAGAATCCTGTAAGACTGCCCTTGTCTATGCTGATGCAAGGTTGACTGACGAGCAGGTAGCCGTTGGGCAGCTAGTGCAGGGTAGCTCACGCTATGCCCAATATGCTGGGAACAAGACTCAGCTGCTTTTACCCTGCGCTCAAGGGCCTCCTGAACAGCTGGACCGAAGATCTGACCAGACGCTAATGGCAATTGGCGGAGGTTGTTGAGACATACCTCAGGGAGCCTGGACTGAGCCAGCCACACCTGCCACCTAGCTTGTGTGACAAGCCCAAGTGCTTTCCCACTAGAAAAGGCCATTGACCCCAAAGCCTGTAGAGAAGCCTCCAGCAGTTCTGATGAAGCATTATCCTGTGTTATTGATGACATGGTTGAAAGAAGTGCCAACAGCAAATAAGCCATAGAATTCCCATTACGAATCAATCCTGAAACTGTGTTATATATACGAACTAGCAAATCATCAGTACGCCTACACGTCGGGTTAGGGCAGCATAGCTCCTCCTTAAGGGTTTCATCCGGGGACACAATCAATTAAGAAATCTACTGAGGGCATGTTACCAAGACCTTTCTCCTGGGCATCAGCCATTGCAGCTAATGTGCGTGCCACTTGATCCGGTCTGGAAGAAGGAGCAGAGCGAAAAGTTGAAAAAACAACCTCAGTAAAGTCAGGGCAGCTAGGTATCAGGAAGTCATCCGGCCGAGCAAATGACTGACGCAAGAGGTTTGAGTCACGCCGGAGGGGGTCATTGTCTACCACCGTGAAAAAGCCACCGAAGAACCAGCACCCTGCAGACCTGAGCCTTCGTTGCTGTAGGAGTGTTGAGACTGAGAGTGAACAGAAGAAGTATCCTCTAAAGGTAAATAACAGTCCTGCTCATCCGTAACCAATGAATCTGAAGCCGCCAAGGACAATGTGTCCAGGTCCTCCCTAGGATATTCGGCCGTTGGCATAACCCTGGAAACAAGGAGTTAACTACTGATGCTCTCACATCCTCATTTGTGTTCTGAGTAGCAGGCGGCAATGATCTAGCCAAAAAAAGCCTGAATGCCCTGCACAGCATTAGCTAACTCAACTACCTGGTGAGATTGTACCGCAGTCGGAGCTCGTTTCTTCTTTAGAGGTCCCTCAGTTTTGCTAGCTGAGCGCTTGCTACCTGTCTGTGTCCTAGTCTTGACTGGTGTTAAGCAATCTTCACTTCCCGGCCAAAACTTCACCAGTCTCTGTTGTCTAATTTCCAATGACATTAGACTACAATCTGGGCAAGGATCAGTTAAAGCCTCCTTAAGATGGTCGATGCCCAAACTGCCAGGGCAGTGAATATGTGCATCCCTAAGATCCATAGGACCTGAACACGTAGAACAGAAAGCATCCATAATGCCTATGCATCTAGGAAAAATAACCCTGGTCAACCAATGGGTTAATAACAGTGATAATACAGAACTGCAATAATAACGCGTTACGTGGTTGACACAGTAACCACACGCAATAACCGACTCC
Organism: Ptychobarbus kaznakovi; assembly: GCA_027422405.1. Classification (NCBI taxonomy): domain Eukaryota; kingdom Metazoa; phylum Chordata; class Actinopteri; order Cypriniformes; family Cyprinidae; genus Ptychobarbus; species Ptychobarbus kaznakovi. The sequence continues at coordinate 11,366,975 of CM049801.1, read as the reverse complement.
CTGGTTTACCCATGAGCGCTAGTTTGAATGCACAGGAATACACACGTGGTGAACACAGAACCCTGGTAACCCAATAAGTTCTAGCAAAACTCACCACAGCAGCTGGAACACCGCTTGTAAGGACCCTGGACAACCAATGGGTCCAATATAATCCAATCCAAAATCCAACAACTAATCCAGTATTCAACACAATCGCGCTGTCTTTGCTCTCTTGAGACACAGCTATAGCGGGGAGCAAACGTAAACCCAAAAGCTGTGCACGCTCAACCAGATCTCTCCGCGAGAGTGACAGACCAACCGTGACGTAGTCATCATTGTCTACGTTTGTAGATGACATTGTCTACAGTTTGTTTTGTGATATAATGACAGTTTTCATTATTGGGTGAGCTTTGTTCAATTTAAAATAGTATTCTATTAAACACACCCAAGTTTGATTACATTATTCCTTCCTCATATTTGATATGAAATATCTATTAAATTAAATCTTAACATGTTTTATGGCTTTGTAAAAACTTCAATTTAAAATACATTTTTGATTAATTATGATTTTTTTTTAGTAAAAACGTTCATATGCAGATTTCAAACACAAATTATTGTATAGGCAGTTAGTGAACAAGATCTATTGTTTTTTAGGGTGTATTACTGAATCTGGTTTTGGGATTGGATCCTAATAACTTGTAGATAGTTTTTAGTTTAAAATTTCTAGTTGACGATCTTGACCACCTGATGGCAGAAACATAATATGCTCTGTTGTGAAAAAATATCTTCTTATTTCTTTCCACTCAGCTTTTGTGATCTTCGTGCTGTATTTGCAGTCCAAACATACGGAATCCCAGGGTAAGCAATTAATTTCTCCTCTGTTATTGCTCTACATCTTGTTACATCTGTTATTCCTCCTCATCTTGGAAAAAAGACTAATGATTAAAACTATTAATCTGCTTTCTTCACAGGCTTGATCAGCTTTCTCCCCTATATATGTTGTTGTTCCAATCCATCATTACAGTCATCATACTGTGCATCAGCTTCTACAGATATGCCTCCATCTTTCGAAACATGCTTCAGAAGAAATATGTGTGAATGATTAGTTAGTTACTAGATTGTGTATAGTGTACATATGCATGTGCCTTGTCCGTTATTCATTGAATTTTCTGTTTAAATTATACTTAACCATTCAGTTCAGTGGGACAATTTACGTACAAATGAATTTATGAATGATATGCACATCTTATGTTTTATAAATAACGCCCATTGACAGTTATTTCAAATCATATATATATATATATATATATATATATATATATATATTGTCACTTTAATGTAAATGAGCCCTATTTAACAAGCAGAAATACTTTTCTAAAATTATATGTAACCATATGTAATTATATGTAAATTGTTGCATTCGAAAATGGATTTAGAGACAAATACAGCTTGTTTTATATAAAAAAGAGAAAGTGTACCCCCCCCAAAATAAAATGTATACAGTCACAAGCTCTGTTGTTAGAGTTAATATTGTTATTTTATAAATTTATTTATGTATGGTTTCACAATATATAATAGATAACTACTCTAACAACTTTAATTGCATAATTATTTATAACATTATATATAGGTAACATATCACAAAACAAAATGATTTACATAAATGATCTTGTTAAAACGTTGACATATGCTTGGCTTTAATGTTGTATGTGTGTGTAACGATGCTTTAATGTAATAATGAGGTGTCCATGTGTGTAGGCTGTTTTGTTCCATAAAAGCATTAGAGTGGTAGTAATGCACCGCTGTGAGGTTGGGCATCATCAGGCACGCGCATTCAGTTCAGTTCACAGCGCTATCGTCAGACACAAAACGGGGGAGGCTTCTTGTATATCGGGTGCTAAAACGTCTTCCTTTTATCTGACGTTCGTTTGCTTTCATTTCCGTTCACTGTAAATATCACTTCGTCGTCTGAATGGCTGAGTCTCCACTCAAATTCGTATCTTTCTCTTGTGCGCCGTTCATTTTTGTCTCTGCTGGCCATGAAGCTAAATGGCAGTTAGCCTAGCAGCGTCGCTACTCCCTGTAGCTGGACTATAAAAAGTGGCCTAAAAATTAAATCAATGAAAACCCCCTTCAGGACCAGCTTTTGGATGTCCCTAAACGGTTATAAACCAGCACAGGCCAAAAGGACGCAGCAAAGGTGCTCAAAAGGGGAAAGAAAATAAGTCCGTGTGCTGAGAAAGATAGTGAAAAGGATAACGGAGGAGGAAAGCAGCAGCAGCTGGTCGGCAGCTAAACTGAAAGAAAAACACTAACATCCCTGTGATGGCAAACGAGCCGGTTATTCTGAACATCTATGACATGGTAGGTGACTTTAAACAAATAACGTTACACATAACTCGCTCCCGTGACAGGTGTGTAGTATTGGCATTAGTTCAACACATTCATTGGCTATATCTTAAAGCCTATATCTGAGCTGCCCAAGTTACTTATGCAGTATTGTGCACACCTTGAACGTGTACGTAGTCATCTTGCATGCATTTTAAAGGGGTTCTATTATGCTTTTTCACTTTTTGAATTTTAGTCAGTGTGTAGTGAGTATGTTTGGGCATATAACGATCTACAAAGTTACAAATCTCAAAGTCCACTCCAAAGGGAGATATATATATTTTTTTATCCCTTTCCAAGGACTACAACGAACGGCTCGTTTGGACTACAAAGTTGTTTTCCTGTATTTGTGACATCACAAATTGTAAATCCCGCCTACGGAAATTCGGCTGGTTGGGGGGTGGGGAGAATGCTTGGTTGAGCACTGCATGTTTCAAAATCGAAACCCAGTGCGGGTGTTTTTATATCACTGTATTTCTTATGGAAACCAACTGTTTTCAGAAAATTTTGGATTTGTCATTTTCATTTCATCTTGCATATAATGTCTGATAAAGCAGCGTTTGTGAGCTGAGCTCTGTTTTGTGTACAGCCTTACCGGGGAAACAATAATTTGATAATTTGCATATATATGCGGCCACAAATAGTGTAAGTCTGTGGGACTATGGTATAAATCAGCGGTTCTCAACCCGCAGGCCGCATGCAGCCCACTATGCTGAATGTTACAGTCTTATGTGTTGAACATAATTTAAAAAATAACTTTAAGTTTTACAATTAGTTTTAGTTTTTACATTCATTTAAAAATGTACTAAACAAATATAAGCTAATGTTTTTATGTAAAATAATTTTGTTTTTCATATATTATTTTCAGATATGAGCAGACCTATGAACTCACGTAATTAATGTTACGCATTTAACGAACACTTACAAGCACGCACTTTGGCAGAATTAAATTCAAATAGTCATCAACAGCCATTAGTTCTGTAAAATTGAGCATCAGAAAGGACAAATTTGTTAAGGGAGAAAACGAAATATGGAAAATGCCAGCGATTTAGTCTCAAAAAAACACTTACAACAAACAGGTTAAACTACTACGCACATCCTTATTACAGAAATGTGGCAAAACATCTCTGTCAGATTGCATATATCAACATAGTACGTGCAAAGGTTCAGACTGCGCAATCCTGGTATTAAATTCAACTGTGTTTCAGTGCGAGTCATGAATTGATATGGCAATATTGACGAATACTTACTGCGCAATTTGTTCTGAGGTCCAATATTGGAACTTACTGTTCTGCCAAGGGGCGGGGTAATATTGAAATGCCGTCTAAGCTGTTCGCCAATCACAACGCACTGGGACAGCTAACCAATCACAACACATTTCGTTTTTCGGAAAGCGGGCCTTCATCAAACCCAGAACTAATCCAGCTGTTTGTGTCAGGCTGGGGAGAAAGGTATTGTAATAATGTACATTATGTGAAAAATAATGCGATTTTCGAACCACCAAGCATGAGACCATGTTCTACTAGACCCCAAAACAAAATCAAGACTTTGTAAAAGAGCATAATAGGACCCCTTTAAATCTCCATTAGTAAATGCAATGAAAAAGAGAGAATGCTTTATAGTCTAAGGAAATGTGTGCGGTACTTGAAAGCTTATCAGAGAGAATCCAGCTTTTATTTACTTTCATAAACAGTACTTAAGTTTAACCACGTTCCTGTAGTAAAAGATCATCAAGTTTGTTAGATGTTGAATTTTAAGTATTGAGATAACAGTCTAGCTGAAATCTTTGACCCAGTTAATTCAACTGTCATTTGAATCCACCTGTGTGATCTGAAGCAGCTGTTGAGAAGTCATGCTAAACATAATGGATGCTTTGCTTTTTAAAATGACAAGAGAACAGCTCTATTAATCAGTATTACAGCAATATTACAACCCTCTTTTATAAAAGTTTTCATTAATAGCTAAGAAACTTGAGTCTCAGAAAACAATCCTGCAGTGTGTAATTTTCTTTTCTGTCAAACTCAAAAGCATCAAGCTTTTGCTTGACAACAAGCAACATATAGACTAAAAGCCAAAATGGAATATCGCATATAAGTGGAGCGCAGTGACAGGAAGTGCTCCTTCTGGTCCAAAGTGTTCTGTAATCACTTCACTCCAGGTTTTTTTTTTTTGTGTACAGACAACAATGTTGTCAGAACAATCCACGTTCACATGGATCCACGAAAATATAAGATATTTTGGATTTAAATCGGGAGGTTGGGTTGCACATGACACAGAACAGCGTGCGCTGTTTGCGTCCAGCAGATATTCTCCAAAATGGCGCTAAACTGACGAAGTGGAGACGAATTGTTGAATAAAGTCGTTGTTTTTGTTTTCTTTGCGCAGAAAAAGTGTTCTCGTCGCTTCATTAAATTCAGATTTAACCACTGATGGCAGATGGACTATTCTGACGACGTCTTTCATACTTTTCTGGGCCTTGACAGTGTTCTTTACTTGGTAGTCAATGGGACAGTCACAAGCCTCCAGGTTTTCATCCAAAATATCTTAAATTGTGTTCCAAAGATGAACTAAGCTTTTATGGGTTTGGAACGACATGGGGGTAAGTGATTTATGTCCATTTTTATTTTGGAGTAATAATCATATTGTGCACTTTGAAACCCATTTCCAAAAGTTTGTTTTCAGGCCTCCAAAATGCAGTTGTCGTGTAAATGAACTTCCAAATAGGCTGCACGATAAATCGAAGTGAAATCGAAATCGCGATTAGGCAGAAGCTGCGATTGTCATAGGTATCTTTCAGTGAAGCACGGTTCTTTGATCAGTAGTAAATCTCCATCTGAATGCCAGAGGGCGCTCTCGCGCGGAAACTCTAAATACGCCCCACAGAAGAAAAAAATCACTGCAGCTGAATAAACAGAAGATTTAACTGCTTTCATTGATTCAGCGTGACTAATAAACGGCTACGGCAATATATGGTTTATCGGAGTTCTTATTATAATTTTCATAATAAAGTATATTTATAATGCAATGCCTCAATCCCTTTTTTCTATTTTTAGTTGAAAATTTGTGTAAATGCCCCCAAAGTTTTTGAAAACAATACTATTACCGTCTCCATGTAAACTACAAAAATGCTAATTTGTGAAAACGGTGATGTCATGCACGTGTATTACACATTCAGTCTATAGAAATATAAAGTGGCATTGCCAACTACTAGCCTAACATGCGTAATACAGCGTTTTTAGTCGTTTTGGCAGAACTGTTTAAAGGGGGATCGTTTCGACAACATTGTTGTCTTATAAAAGCTTTTGCATTGCTGTCATGTAAACATACCCTCAGAGAGTGGAAGTAATGCAACAGTCCATTCTAGAAGTAAAAATCCCATTCATTATCTCCATTCCGAAATTGCTTTTTAACGATACATTATAGGCTAAGACATTAAAGACAGCCCTGCTCTAAGCTAGGAGCTTGTTAATTGATGGTATATGCTTTTGTTGGAGCCATCAGCCCACATTATTTCAATTTATTTTTAAACAATCATGTTCAACAGCAGAATTTATGGCGGAAAAACTACATTACCCATGATTCTGCAAAAGCTTTCACCGATTTAAAAATTGAAACAAGCAATTTGCACTAGAACTCTTTACCGCCCACCCACTCCCATGAAGCACTATGAATGAATCCATTTCCCTACACTCTCAAAGTACTAGAATATTTGTATGCATATTTTGCAATAAATGTAAATATGCACATCTTTTAAAGGGGTCATATTATGCTTTTTTAAAGATCATTATTTTGTGTATTTGGTGTAACAGAATATGTTGAAATGCTTTAATGTTCAAAAAACACATTATTTTTCAAACACTGTACATTATTGTAGGTCCTCTATGCCCCGCCTCTCTCAAATGCTTAGTTTTCTGCAAAGTCCCTCCTTCCGACAAGCACAGTCTGCTCTGATTGGCCAACTGGCACAGTGCATTGTAATTGGCCGAACACCACAAGTTGCGTCAGAAATGTAACGCCCCTTTCCATAATCGTGAGCTTCAGCTTTCAAATTAAAGTAATGACAGTTAATAATGTCCTTAGTTTTACCATCAGTTCAAGCCAAGAGGGTAATAATGTAGAGCCTAACACGGGCCTCAAATTTAGGCCCTAGCCCGGCCTGTGTCCGACAGCTTATCAGAATTACTGACCCGAGCCCTTCTTGTATTTTTATTTTTTTTAATATATATATTTTTTAAACGGCTCATGTTTCAGCTATTAAAAAAGTTCAGTTTTGTATGTAATGGCAAAGTGATTATATTTCGTTTCGTTTTTTTATTAAGTTAATTTAGAAAAACGTTTGGAGCATTTTTTGTTTGTTGAATAAGTTTTTTCTTAAAGTAATGACCAAGTGGCCAGCGGCAGACAGGCAGGCTGTTCATAGCTTATGTTTGATCAATTTAGCCTTCTCAAATCATCACAACTTGCCTAAAATAAAATCTATAGATATATAGATCACAGACATGATAAATATATCTATAGAAAGCTTTAAATTACTACTTAACGAAATAAATCAAATCGAAAGCAAAAATGTTTTCATTATAATCACAATCCTTGATGCACTTCTATCTATAGGCGTGTCTAATGAGGAGATAGCGAATCATGATCTTCATCTTTGCGACACAGAAAACACTAGTGTATTAGTAAATAATTAAAATATCTCCTTACTATTTCCCCCAGACACATTCATGGTAATAGTTTTTTCTGTGGCCTTGCGACAAGCTTTAGTCTATTGCGTGTGTTTGAACGCAGAACCCTTCAGCTGCGCTGACTCTAAACACCGTCGAGCCGCTCTTAGTCGTGGCAGCACGGACTCGTGTTGTTTCCACCAGAGCAGCAATTTTTTTTCATCACTAATTGATGGATGTCTAAAATATAAAAATAAGGAGAAGCGTAAAACAGGCCCGAGGCCCGGCCCGCATCTGAACTATAAGGTGAAAATTGGCCCGAAGCTCAGCCCTAGAGGCGTAAAAAAATAGGGGCTCATCGGGCCCGGGCCCCAAATATATATTATTTAGCTACATGACATAAACCACTGTATGTAGCAAGTCACTTTGTGCTGTGGAAGGCCTTGTTTTATTGTTTTTACATAAATGTACATGCATTCTACCCCAAATGTACACAATGTTGTGGCCTGAAAAAGACTATAAAAAATTGACCATACCTTTTAACTGTCATTGATCACGGAGTAATGTGAATTGTCTCCATTTAAAGATTTCGTCTGTCTCATGTGTTTCATTGATCCTTTGAAATGGTCATGGAAATGTATACTTTCCTTAGGCTTATTCACTCATATGTAGTATGTTGGACCATTTTAAGCCTATGTTCTCACATAAGATTAAGGCTAGATATTTGAGTTGCTCCGGGTTTTAAAAGATGTCAAGAAATCTTAATTTGAATGGGAATCACGTTACAAGCCCTTAGTTGTCATGTAGGCTGTAGGATGTGTAGCTTCTCAGCCTTCAGTGTGGTTGGCCTGTGGCTAATGTATTTGAAATGTTGGGAATAGTTTCATTATCAGGAATATCATGGGGTGTGTCTGAAGGGCCACCTAAGGTATTTTGCTGAAATAAAGTCCCATTACAGTAGTTCCCATAGGAACTTATCAGAGTGAGATCTCCCATGTCAGAGCTTGTAGATTTTATTTTCCGATAGCAGCTCTTATGAGTAGGCTTGCTGCTGAAAATCACACTTAGTTCCTATGTGATTAGCAACTGGCTTCTAATCCCCAGTTCTGTGATGAAGGATATGTATAATAAGCTTTGAAGTAATTGAGGCCAGAAGGATTAGTATCTTATTTGACAACCCTGAACGATGAGGAGTTGGAGAACCGTTTAGCTGATACATTTTTCTTATCCCTTTTCACGTATTTTTGACTTATCTTTTCGTATTTATATATTGTTTTAACAAAAAACACTTTACTTTGTGCCAATTCATATATTGCAAATGTAGTTAAATTAGCGCAGTAGGTTAATGCCATAAAAGACATCTAGAAACCAGCTGGTCCCGTGACATCTAATGACTGGTTACATCTGGTTACTTCCTTAAACAACAGACCTGCTAATGAAATACGTTGGGTGTGAACACAAAGGTTTGTCAATCGCTGAGTCACATTGCCTGTCTCTACATATCCATACGTTACTCTGACATGTACGTTTGCTCATTTTGAATGTGGCAATAATCTTGGATACTTTATTTGTTTAGTTTAATTGTTCTAACAAATGGTTTTAATAAGTCATAATGGATTCGTAGTGTAATTGTAAAGGTAATTTGTCTGTCTGGTGCAGTCTAAACAACCTGGAGCTCAACACACTCAAAACAGTGGAGATGGAGAAACCCCCCTGCACTCTCCCCACTCAACATCATGGACAGCACTGTGACTGCAGTGGAGACATTCAAGTTCCTGGGATCCATCATCTCTCAGGATCTGAATTGGGACACTCACATCAACAAAGGTTGTGCTTCCTACGCCAAGCTGAGGAAGTGTAACCTGCCACAGGAGCTGCTGAAACGGTTCTACTCAGCCGTCATTGAGTCTGTCCTGTACACATCAATAATTGTCTGGTTTGGCTTAGCTACACAATCAGGGATCAGAAGACTACAGAGAACGGTTCGGACTGCTGAACAGATTATCGCACCCCTGCCCACCCTCCAAGAACTGTATACATCCAGAGTGAGGAAAGGGCTCAGAAAATCACTCTGGATTCCTCACATTAAAAGTCATCCCCTTTTGAACTTTTGCCATCTGGTCGGCGCTACAGAGCCACAATTACCAAGACAGCCAGGCACAAGAACAGTTTCTTCCCCCAGGCAATCCAATTTATGATTGGATTCCCCCCCCCCATTATGCAATAAAAATGTGCAATAACCTTATATTTATTTGCTACCACCTCCATCCTAGTTAATCCCTGCATCTCCTTCTATTCAATCCCATTCCATCATCTATTGCATAACTGTATATACAATCATTTGTTACAAATAATTGTATTATTTTTCCATTTTTGTTTATTTATATTTACATATTTGCTTTTTATTCTCATCTTATGTTTATTGTCGTTGTTGTTTCTGTGAACTGGAAGCTTATGACACTAAAACAAATTCTTGTTGCGCAAGCATACTTGGAAATAAAAGCTATTTCTGATTAACAGGAATGAAAACCAAGCCTTGAGGGTGGAATTACAGTGCATTCAATGGATTATTGCTTAACAATATACCAGTTGTTTGGCTGACGGAAAACGTTTTTATAAAAAAATTCAGGAAATGGAAAATTACATACAAATTACACATTTATAATGTACGTACCATTGTTAAAAAAAACTAAGTCTTTCCCTCACAGTCTAATTTTAATCTGTGCTAAATTCAGTGTAGCGTCTAAGTTCATTAATGTCTATACGAGTTTAATAGTACTGTACACTTGAGTCCATTTAGTCTATAGTTAAGAATGGTTTGGTTTATTATGGATAATGAGAATGTATTGAATATATTAACACTTATTATTAACATCCCTTTCAGATTTAAACACTGCAAATCAAAACAGCAACCCGGTTGTCCTTGAAACACTTTTACCATTTGACTTTATGTGACTCAGACTTGTTTTGCTTCCTTATAGTACTGGATCAATGAGTTCACTACCTCTCTGGGAATTGGAGTCTTTCACTCAGGAATTGAGATCTATGGCAGAGGTAAGGCTCAAATTATGTCTCAGACACAAATGAGTCAAGCTGCTCAGAAATCTGGTGTTTAACTTGTCTGACTGCAACAAAGAAAGAATGGGTGTCTAAGCATGACTAAACCTCACATCGTAGATGATCTGTTGATGCAACAGGAAGAGACCTTGACATTTTAAGCAGTTACTTTCTGCCTCCAAAGGCTTCCAGTTTAATCAGATGAAGAGGAGATGTTTTGTTTGGCTGTTCTAGAGAGTTTGCATTGGCCTTCTTGAATAATGTCTGTGTGAACAAATTGACTAAAAAGAGCACACAGCCTTCCAGGGTGTTTATAAGTATGGACAAAGTGTTTTAGTGGATTTTAATTACACTACCAGGACTAGATACTGATCTTCGAAGTTTGCTTTTCACCTTTTACCCCAAATATACAGATAGACCTATAGCATACTAACATAGCCATGTGCTGTAGCAGTAGACAACACATTTTCACTTCAATGTGTAAGTTATAAAAATAAGTTTATTTACACTATCTACACCCATTGTTGAAGGGTGAAACGGTAACTTAAACTAGTAAAACATTCTCATTTATTGAAATAAAAATAAATAAATAGAAAATAAAATAATTGTACTGAAAGTACTATAATTCCTAAAATGCAACTGAAATAAAAATAAATTAAAACTTAATAGAAATATAACACAAAAACTTTAAATTAAATGTATTCAAAACGTAAAATTAAATGAAACCTGAAAATTATACAGATTATAAAAAATGATATAGTATAAATAATAGTATATGAATAGTTATAACATTATTGTTAAGTGCTTGCCAGAGTGTTTTAACACTCCGACTAGGGTGAGCAATAAGTAAAAATAAAGTATATCACGATTGTTTTTCTGCCAAGATCACACTCTAATACAGTCTAATCACAATTTTTCTCAAATAAACAATTACAATTTTTAGGTACAATAGGTTTTTGAACAGTAGTATTCAAGTAGGAAATGTTCACTTTAAGTCACAACCAACTGTGTATGTAAACTTTTTGTGTTTTTGACATAGCCTTGTGTGTATTTGAGTTTGTTCAAAAGAGAACTCAGTCCAGTACTCATGTGCTGTATCAGCCCGTTTCTGCGTGTGCTCGCTCAACACCGTATATGTCAGAATAATATGCGTGTAAAATCATTTAAAATGTTAAACTGTTAAGACTTTAACATTCATAAAAATGATAAAATGTGCTCTTTAGCGCATTTGTGTGCTAACAATCTCTCTGTAGATGCAGATTGTGGAGATACTTTAATAGTCTAACTCATACTTTCTCATGTATTGCAGAGTTTGCCTATGGAGGACATCCTTATCCTTTTTCGGGTATATTTGAGATAACACCTGGTGACGCCACAGAACTGGGAGAGACATTCAAATTCAAGTGAGTCACAATATTTATCACTATGCTGATCAGACTGAAAGGATATGTCTGCAAAAACCTCTTCCTCTCTCGGCTTTTTTCTCACACCCTCTTTACTTACTTGCTTTCTCAGAGAGGCCATTGTTCTAGGAAGCACAGACTTTACAGAAGAGGATGTGGAGAGAATTGTGGAGGAAATGGGGAAGGAATATAAGGGGAACGCCTACCACCTCATGCACAAGAACTGCAATCACTTTTCCTCAGCACTATCAGAGGTGAGCTGAAGGAAGTGCATATATATTTTAATCTATTTTAATCTAAGAGTAAAATCTCACAATATCTCCCTCGTGTCTGCGGCAGATCCTCTGTGGTCGAGAGATCCCACGTTGGGTGAACCGTCTGGCCTACTTCAGCTCTTGTGTGCCCTTCCTTCAGAGCTGCCTGCCAAAGGAGTGGTTGACGCCGGCCGCACTGCAGTCCAGTGTTAGTCAGGAGCTCCAGGGAGAGTTGGAGGAGGCCGAGGATGCTGCGGCCTCTGCCTCGACGCCTTCCAGCGCCGTGGCACCCGCTCCCAGACCTACCCGACACCAACCACGCCGATGAACCCTGCTGCCTTGAGTGACAGGCCACCCCTGCTTTGAGCTGGACCACAGCTTCTGCTACCAATAGACCCCTCACCCCCTCTCCTGAGAGACTAGCAATTCACCAGCGGACTAGATGAAACCCACCGTTTGTGTTCACTGATTTATTTCAGTACGCTCAAGTGACTGTTACAGGCCTGGAAACTATCGATCTTGTTTACTGTAAAACCCTCTATGGGTTCGTCAGTGTTTTGACTTAATTACGTTTTGGCCTTTTATGTTTTGTTTTAAAACTCAGGACTTGAATACAATGGCTTTGTTTACTCAGCGTTCTTTTTTTTTTTCTATTTTTATGCTTTTCTTATGCTGGAGTTGCTCACAAGCCTTTTCCCCCTTATTCCTACAGAAAGCATCTAGTCAGTGAATGAGAGATTTTTTATGGAGAACATTTGTTTACAGATTTCTTGCGTTCCAATCCGTGTATGATTGTGTTGTTGTGTGCGGGTTACAAAAGCCAAATCTCCACACTTTTGTAATGACACACATCCCACACTTTGGTGACTGTGCCTGAAGATTTTTACCATTACGTGCTCTGAGAGCTCTGCACTCTTTCTCTACAGATCTCTGCCTGTTCGGTCTGCTTTGAGTGGCAGGCTTCTTTTCCTATGAGACCTTCCTCAGATGTTTTACACCTTTTTAGTTTTTAGAGTCTTATATGTACTTGAGACAACATTTGTATTCAATTTTATGATTATTAAAGAAAATATACAAGTCTGTTCTCAAACAAAGTTATCCGTTAATTCTGACAACTCAACGGGAACATACAAGAGTGTTTTATGTTAAAGGCACAAGTCATTATTTGCTCACTCTCGTCATTTCGAATCCATGTGTTTCTTTCATTTATCAAACAAAAATACAGATGTTTAGCAAAATGTCTGGGCTTCTCTTATATAATGAAAATGAAAAGTTACTAGTCTCTAAAAATGACAAGTGCCATGAAAGTAGCCCATACAACTTGTTCACTGTATATCACTATAAGTCACCTGAATAATGTATGAAAGCTTTGTGTGAGGAATGGACTGAAATTTAAGTTATTAAAGTGCACTACATTACAGAAATTAATATTTTACACAATACAACTAAAGGGTATACCACACACATTCATCATATATAACATCTATTTCATATCCCACTTGATGTCTATATAAAAACAGTTAACTGATGTTCATAACACTTCCCAATAGGTTTTGAAGTGTATTATGAGTATTATAATGGTACATTTTGACTACATTTTAGCTGTTTGCTTTGTGTCCTCTTGCAGATTTTTAATGGCTAAAGTTAGACCATGGTCATAGTGGCATTGAAAAATAATATTCATTCAAAAATGAAAACGCTGTCATCACTCACTCACCTCATGCCTTTTGAAATCCACATGATCTCCATTGTTCCATGGAAGACAAAAGGAGACGTTTAGTAGAACAACCAAGCTGCTCTTTTCCATGCAATGAAAGTGAATAGTGACCACGTTTGTCAAGGAAGATTTCTAGTCCAAATGTTTAATTATTCATTGACTTAAACGTCTGTCCGTTCCTCGCACAAAGCTATCCATACAGCTTCAGACAACTTAGAATATACTGCACAAGTTGTGTGGACTACTTGCAACACACTTGTCATTTTTAAAACACAAGATTACTTTTTTTGAACATTGGTAACCAAAATCAAACCAAAGCGGTTGACTTCAGTTGTACGGACATTAGGGAGCTTTCACACAAGCACATTTGGTGCACGCCCGGGTTTGTTTGGGTAATGTGAACGCGGTTTTATGAACTTGGGTGTACACCTGCTAACAGTCCGAAAACAAACAAACAAAAAACTTTCTGAAAATGTCTTTTGTATTCCACAAGAAAAATAATATTGTACAGGTTTTGTGAGGGATGAGTAAATGACAGAATTTTAAATTAAGACATTTTTTTGTGAACTAGGCCTATTACAAAGCTGCTAACAATCAAAATGAACTCTTATTTGTTGCATTTTAATTTAATCAGAGTCGTGTTAAGATCCCAGATACTGTTTCCACAGTGTCTGTATTCACAGAGTCCGTTTCCTCCTGTGTGTTTGTCCTTGCACAGCAGGGAAAAGCCTTCAAAATGTCACCCATTCCATTCGTAAGGAAGATTGAGAGAAAGGGGTCCACCAGCGGGCCAAGATAGAGAAGAAGATCAGATACAAGTCCCAAGTAGTACACATAAGAGCTTAAAGCCAATGCTTTGAGCAGAGTATTTAGGATAAAGGGAAAGTAAAGCATACTGTAATTACACAAGATGACCGCCTGCATACCCAGAATCTTGTTTCTGTTAGTCACAGGTGCTGGCCGTCTTGTACACCATAAGGCTCTAAAAGAATCCAAAAAGAAAAACCCCATGAATGGCAGTGGGAAAAGAAGAGTTATGGAGAATAAGACGACATATCCTTGGTAAACCAGGAAAAGTATTGCAAATGGAGCTGCCCACACGGCCAATGAAATCATGCTCGACTGCTTGAGTTTCATGCAGAAGGCATTATATTGTGGACAGGTTACCAACAGATATCGCTCCTGAGCAAGACAGACCATGAACACGATGTTGGATATGATCCCAAAGTAGAATATCAGGGAGGATATGTCTGTATTCAGCATACTGGTTTCCTGAGCATCCCCCGCAGATGCCTTCGGCCGCCCGAGGATGTTGAAGATATCGGATGCGAGAAGGCTTATTAGGTAGACGGGAGCAGCCTTGCCAGTTTTTGCTTGCATGCCCATGAGGTAGATAGAAAAGCCGATGCCAGGAAGCCCAACAGCAAATGTGATCCATCTGATGATCTCTTCAATGTGGTCTATACTGATGGTGCCATTGTTCTGAGGAGCCGTGTGATTACCATCCAATACTGTGGAGTTATCCATATGTTGCAGAAACATATTGGTAGTTTCTAGTTCTAGTTACCCAAAATGTGCATAATATATAAAAGCTGATGCATTTGGTTATACGCCATGTCAAGAAGAATATGTTCTTCAGTTCCAGTAAGCAATGAGGAAAGCTATGTGGCTCTTTACTGTGGTAAACAGGTCAGTATATTTTAGCTATCACCATTTTTATGGCTCTTCTGCAAACTGTTCCAGTAAGCGTTTTCATTGCTGGTTGGTCAATGCAAATATTTCCTATTCACATTAGTTTTATCTATGCAATCTCTTTCTAGAAGCAGTTTGGCCCACTGAGGAGTGTAAAGTTACACATGAAAAATAAATGTTAAAATATTTGAATTAAAATATAGAAATTCAAACAATGCGAAATTTTCTGACAATTATTTTAATTGACTCACATTATATATATAAGATGCCAACACATTCAACAATACTGTAAGCAACAGTATGCATTTTATACAGTTAAATAACAGGTTAATAACTTAGACAATAGTAACAAAGCAAACCATCGCTAACTTAATACACTTGAATACTGACAACCCATTGAAGCAAATATTCAACAGTTAATAAATATTGTTATATGATGTCTTCCCACAGCAGCATTCACCTGATGTTATCCCGCCCTTGCTTGGCACTAAATCTGATCATTCATTCAAATTAGTATTGTATTTTCTTTACGAAAGCACATTGGCATGGCACATTCAAGCATCACAGTCAAGCACACAGAGCTTTTAAATCTTTGACTGTTATTATATATTTGAAAAGTGAATGAGTCCTACGTTGAATTATTTAACGTGTGCTTGTTTACAGTACATACATAGAGCCCAAAAATTGGGTTTTTGTTTACCTTTGGCCTCCTGATTCAGAATTGTCTGTAAACACTGCATGTATAAAATGACAAATCATAGGTTTTAAACACTTGATAACTGAGGTGCATTCACATTAGCAACATTTCAGCAAATTTTGTAAGCCACAGCTCACACAGAAGTCACTTTCAAACTAAGCAGCTTCCTTTTGGTTAATGCAGCCAATCCACAAGGCCAACTTGAAGCTGTTATGGAATCTGCATGGGGAATTATTTCGCTCTCACGCTAAATTTCCAGTCCCAGTTGAATAATAATAATAATTTGTTACATTTATATAGCGCTTTTCTGGGTACTCAAAGCGCTTTACATAGAAGGGGGGAATCTCCTCATCCACCACCAGTGTGCAGCATCCACCTGGATGATGCGACGGCAGCCATATTGCGCCAGAACGCCCACCACACACCAGCTTACTGGTGACTGGATGTGGATTGAAGTGACTGGATTTTGTCCATGAAAATTCGACAAACATTTTTATTTTTATGAACAAGATTTTTATGATTTATGAAAATAATGTAAGCGATGCTAGTGCATGCAGGACTTGATGCCACATTGCTAGGATGCTTCAGGTAGTTGCTAGAGCAATGCTGTAAGATTTTCAATTGTTCTTAGTATGTTGCGATACAATTGCTATGTGGTTGCTAGAGTTTCAGGTGGATGTTTACTGGTCAAATCACATGACTCGGGTCCATTTTATTGGAATTGTTCCTGTTTTATCGGCCGTCAGTTGAACATTTTAAAGGGATAGTTCCCCCAAAATTTAAATTATGTCATTAATTACTCACCCTCATGTCAGTCCAAACCCGTAAGACCTTCCTCCATCTTTGGAACACAAATTAAGATGTTTTTGATGAAATCCAAGAACTTTCTGACCCATGCAATACTACTGAAACATTCAAGGCCCAGAAATATAGTAAGGGCATCGTTAAAACAGTCCATGTGACATCAGTGATTCAACTGTAATTTTATGAAGCTACGATAATACTTTTTGTGTGAAAAGAAAAGAAAAATAAATGAAGTGAAGTGACATATGGCCAAGTATGGTGACCCATACTCGGAATTTGTGCTCAGCATTTGACCCATCCAAAGTGCACACACACAACAGTGAACACACACGGAGCAGTGGGCAGCCATTTATGCCGCGGCGCCCGGGGAGCAGTTGGTTCGGTGCCTTGCTCAAGGGCACCTCAGTCGTGGTATTGAGGGTGGAGAGAGCGCTGTACATTCACTCCCCCCACCTACAATTCCTGCCAGTCCGAGATTCGAACCCACAACCTTTCGATTATGAGTCCGACTCTCTAACCATTAGGCCACAATTTCCCTCAACAACTATATTCTACTATTTCTTCTCTTCCGTGTCAGTCTCCACTGCGCATTCACTAGAGTATCACGACGCATGCATGAACTTGGACTATTTTAATGATGTCCTTACTACCTTTCTGGGCCTGGGAATATTTCATTCTTACATTCCTCTCTACGGAGGGTCAGAAAGCTCTCGGATTTCATCAAAAATACTTTAATTCATGATCCGAAGATGAACGGAGGTCTTATGGGTTTGGACTGACATGAAGGTGAGTAATTAATGGCAGAATTTTAAATGTTTTGGTCAACTATAGCTTTAAAGGTGCCATAGAATGCATTGTTCTCTGATATTTATATAGAAGGTATGTGGCTTAGGTAGGAGCAAAAAATCTCCAGAAACTGAAACATGTCCATTTATAACCCTAGGATTTCTCCTTAGTGAAAGAAAGGGATTAAATGGATACAGATATAAAGCAGCAGGGATCATGCTGAATCATCCACTTCATGCCATGTTAAGGAAGTCTAATTGTTAAAACGTCCTGAGCATGTCTCGTGTTTGAAATCTGTAGCCTTTATGTATCATTTTACAGATTTGGTGGGGTAGATATAATCAAAGCTTTCCAGATTCTTGACTTTATTTATTGTGTTTTTAGTTATTGGTTTGTGGCCCTGTATACATTCTCCATTATATCTGTTGTTTCAGTTTCTGTTTTGAAGACTGACTGTGAGTAAATTAGTTTTTTGGGGCTATTTTAAGTCTGGAGAAGGCGATGAACTCTCTGTAACTGTGTCTTTGAAAGCACCAGACGATGCACTTGTTCCTGCCCTCGGGCGCAAGGCATCATCACACGACCGACTAACACAGCCTCTCCTTTCTTCTCCTCTTTTGCCTGAGAGCAGAAGAAGAAAAAATGAGGGATTTATATAGACCCAAACATTGTGGGAATATGTGCATTTTGTGTACTTGTCTTACCTTCACAAAGGAAGTGCAGGGGAAAGTGGCGAAATCAGACGAGACTTGAGCACCAGGCCTGTGAGTCACTACATGTTCAGCAACCTCATCCTGCAAAGAAATAGCTTGCTTAAATAAGTGCAGGAGACATTTTAATGATGACTTTATGATTTTGAAGCATTTTTGGTTTACCTTAAGCCTATCGAGTGTGTCACTGAGCGACTGCAGTCTTGCTGTTTGCTCTAGGAGCTGCGCACTGGGACTCACTGTTCATCAAAACACAAAGACTAGAAAATAATGACTTTATAAAAAAAACTGAAATCTGTTTTTAGGTGTAATTATGACAGACCTGGAGATTTCCCTGTGATGTCCACCACTTTCACATTGGCACTCATCTGAAGGAGAGTATCCAGTAGTTGGTCTGTTTTGCGGTAGAGGGCGCTAGACAACACCTCAGGCCTGCAGCCCTCTCGCCAGCCCAGCTTTGGCACGTTCAGAGGAGGAAGAGATGCCAGCTGAGCACGCATCTTTTCTGCCTGCGCTCCACACAAACACACACAAAACACAAAAGTGAGAATAAATCTTCAGTGCCCGCATTGGGGAAATGTGCTTGTGAAGCAGTAGCAGAGACCTTTAGTCTGTTGTTCTCATTCTTCAGGTGCTTTATACTGAGTCGCTGAGCTTCAATCTGCTGAGTCAGCAGTGGAGAATCTATCACTTGCCCTCCAGCAGCCGCACACACACCTTTAACATACACACAACAGATTACATGTTAACAAACACAGAGACAATTCATATGTTTTTCAAAAAAATATATATATATATATATATATAAAATACTGCATATTTACCACAATTCAAAAGTTTGGGGTCAGTAATTTTTTTTGCGAGAATTTAATACTTTTATTTAGCAGTAAAGCCATGTATTAAAAAAAACTGAAAAAAGTATCACAGTTTGCACAAAAAATATTAAGCAGCACAACTGTTTTCAACATTAATAATGAAAATACATGTTCCCTGTGCAGCAAATCATCATATTGGAACGATTTCTGAAGGATCATGTGACACCGAAGACTGGAGCAATGATGCTGAAAATTCAGCTTGCCATCACAGAAATAAATAAAACTGAATAAACATATAATATATATATATATATATATATATATGGGAAATATTTAATAATATTTCACAATATCACTGTTCTATATTATTTTTATCACATAAATGCAGCCTTGGTGAACTTCTTCGAAAAACAAAAAAACTGACAAACCCCAAACACTTGCCATGTTAGTGTTTATTAAAATATTATATTATTTCAAAGGGATCCATATTTCAGAATGGATAATATTAAATCCATTCACTAAATAGAGATGATAAAACAGATGCAATAATTGAGATTTCAAATATTACATTGATTTACTAAGTATATATGAAAGTGATAATACACATAATATATATATATATATATATGCTTTAATGTCTAGTTGTCTGT
The DNA here is from genome assembly GCA_027422405.1 of Ptychobarbus kaznakovi. Lineage (NCBI taxonomy): Eukaryota > Metazoa > Chordata > Actinopteri > Cypriniformes > Cyprinidae > Ptychobarbus > Ptychobarbus kaznakovi. Next base: position 11,347,359 of record CM049801.1, on the reverse strand, counting down.
ACATTATCACACTTATTAGATAGCTACATATTATATTAGATGAGAAGAAAGATTCCAGAGAGAGTTTCATGGCAGACATGAAATAACATGCAAGCTGTGAGGAAGGAAAATACTCTGTTGAATACTACTTAAATATATTAAAGAAAGGAATGTCATGATTGACCAATCATAATCAAGTATTTGTGCAATAAATTACACTATGTTATGGTCATTTATTGCATGGCTCTTGATGGCAGTACATGCTTGTGAAAGGGCGATATAAGCACGAACTTTCATGCACACATGCAGTTCACAGAGAGACCATGAGTGCGAGGAAAAGAGAGAGGAGAGATTTAAATGTCACACTGACAACAAATTTACCTTTTTGTTCTTCTAAAAGGAATACAAACAATGGAAGACATATTAGACCATTTAAAATAAAGACTTAAGAAAGACATTTTGGCTTAACGTTTAAGTGAAACTGATTCCCTTATCTGTCTCTTACCAGCACTGATGCCACAAGTCACAGTGGAGGCGATGCCAGAGCCTTGACTACCTCTCAGGCCCTCCATGGTCATCTTCGATTGGCTGTTGATTCTCTGCTTAAGCTCTACTTTCTCTGCCTCTAATTGGTCTATGTCAGCCTGGAGAGCATCCATGGTCTCCTCAAACTCCCTACAGATTATGAAACCCATATTAAAAGCATTTGTTACAGTATAATGTCCCCATTACTATACTGGGACATTAAGACCCACATTAGGAGTTATGTGCATTAACCCTCTTTGTCATCTCATACTTTTCCTTCTTTTTCAGGAGCGAAACGGTCTCATCTAGGACCGTCTGGATCTTCTCCACTCGCTCATCCGCATCTTTAGACGCACTGTCCAGCTTTTTCTCCAATAAACTGAGACGCACATTGGCCTCGCTCAGTTCCTCTCCCTAGAAACAAGTCCATTTTCACATTATTTCAAGCTTTTTTATCTTACGCCTCTTGGCATGTCTGAGTTTGAGTTCTTCTACCTTTATTTTAAGGGATTTCTTAAGCTCTTTGATGACAGTTTCTCTGTCTTCAAGTTTGAGGCCGAGTCCTTCAGCATCAGTGATTTCTGCCCTTAGTGCAGCTGCTCGGACTTCCGCAGGAGATACCTACAACGATACATGCATATTGAGACACAAGCGCAAAGATTCATAGCCGGGGTGTTAGACAGGCAGACTGAGCCAGACTTACTCCATTCTGTGGTCTTCCAGAGTCATATTCTCCCTCCTGCATAGCAGTAGCCATCTTGTTCATTGTTGCAATGACCACACTGCATGACTGGCGCAGACACTCCTGAGCGTTTATGCCCTGTGACCCATAGATCTGAAGAAAAAAAACAAACAAACAGATAACATTACATCCCCATTAGCTATTATATTATATTATATTATTTGAATATTTTTATTTTTAAAAAAAGTTTTTTATACAATACAGAATGAGTGACAGCAATGATAATTGCTTAAATGTAAAATGTCCAAACCTATGGACAGCAAATTTACACTGTTATACAAGCCGTACACTCACTACTTTACATTTTAGCAAAGTGTCATTTCTTCAGTGTTGTCACATGAAAAGATATAATAAAATATTTACAAAAATGTGAGGGGTGTACTCACTTCTGTGAGATACTGTATATATTAAACTGACCAAACGCAGCAGCAAAGACATTTATAATGTTACAAAAGATTTATATTTCAAATAAATGCTGTTCGTTCTTACTTTCTATTCATCAAAAATCCTAAAAATAAAACTTAGCACAGTTTCCAAAAATATTAAGCAGCACAATTGTTTCTTGATGATACTTGAGCAGCAAATCAGCATATTAGAATTAATTCTAAAGGATCATGTGACACTGAAGACTGAAGTAATGATGCTGAAAATTCAGCTTTGCTATCACAAAATAATTTCATTACATTATACAAAATACAATATTAAAATAGATAACAGTTATTTATAATTGTAATAATAATTCAAAATGTTACAGTTCCACTGTATTATTCATCATATAAATGCAGTCTTAGTGAACATAAAAGACATAAAAGTTTTGTATGTTATTTTTATGGTGACACAGACTTGTTTTCACAGGATTCACCAAAATACTGTATACCTGTTCAGCTGCTTTAAAGGCCATGTCTTCCAGTTTGACGGCTGGCAGCCCCTCGTGTTCGCTGAGAGGGGCGATGAGCTGAGCGGCTGCCGCTGCCACTTCCTGCAGCACTGCATTCACCCAGGCCAGCTGCCTTCTGCTCTCAGCCAGGGTCTCACACACCTACACACACAAACCCCAGCAACGGAAGGCTTAGATATCAAAGATACATAAACAACTGACTGTATACATAATATGAACACGAGGGGTGAACATTACCTGTGGTCCAAAGATGAGAGCAGCTGGGATGCCCGGTGCATCTGTGCCTGGCATGCGACGACGGATCTTCTTGCAGAACTGTCTTATGTCACTACAGGAAGTGTCCAGATCCTTCAGCAGCACACAAAACGCTTCCTCGTCCTGCCCTGCCTGTATGAAGGCCCTCAGACGCCCCACCTCTACTGCCATACAGTCCAGAGCACTCTGTGTAAACTAAACAGACACATGAAGATGTGTTAAAGGTATGTGTACCGATCCGGGTTCCTCTCTTTTTGTTGAGTGGCTTACTTTGATGTGGTCTGCTAGCTGCATGGTACAGTCCTCAGGCTGTTCAGCGAGATGAATACTGTAAAGGTGCTACAACAAAGAGACATGCATGTCAATAAATAGCTCTACTGGCATATTCTGAGGAAACAACCAGTGCTTGAAAGACAAATAGTAGTTCACCACTAGGTAAGTTTCGGTTTCAAGCTTTGGTCTGTAAATGCGGCATCAGAGATGCTTTGCTACAGTCATGATACTTAGTGAACATCCTTTTTTCTGTCAGATGGGTATGAGAATGTCAGCTTATTAACTTTGACCAATCACAATTTCATATGTGAATAATATAGCAATAGCAATGACAGCGTCAGTAGTTTTTATCAAGGAGATAAGTTTGATATATCTACAGTAACATCTCGTTTTTTAATAATACTTTTGATTCAGCAAGGATGGACACATTAAATTGATCAAAAGTGGCATTAACAACATTTATTATATTTTATTATAAAATAATGAAAATATATTAATGTATGAGTAATGTATCAATGCAGGTGCTACACGATGACATATTGTGCTATGATACCTGATAGTATTTAATAGCTTTAGTTAGAGGTTCCACATTGACTGTTTCATCCAGCAGGTCTTTGTATAAGAGGTCTATGAGGAAATCCAGGGATCGCTCATGAACGCTCATCTCAGAGTACAGAGAACCCACACGCTTGTACACGTCCACACTGCACTGACTCAGAGCACTGCACAAGACAGATAAAGAGAGGACATGCCTTTTGAGGCGCTCAGGAAATATGTCAACAGAAAAGAATGCCATTCATTAATACATTTCATGAGCTCTTTAATGCTCTTGAGGATGTTAGAAAGTGCGTGTAAGTTTAGGCAAACTGACTGTTCATATTTGTGCAGTGTTGCCTGTAGCAGTGTGAGAGAATAGATGAGTCCAGCAGCAAAGCTCAGCTGCTCTCCGACGGCTCCTCTCATCCCAGGCTTCTGAGAGCATGTCTCAGTCAACTCAAACTTCTCCTGAGCCTGCTTACTGATCAGCTCTGCCTGCAGCATACATGCACAAACACATTCAACCAAAACTCACAAAAAGCACATCGCAGGTTTAGTGGTTAGCAACATGTATATTCAGAAAGTTCACCTTGCAGATGAGTCGTGGGATGAGCAGTAGAGCCAGGATACAGTCATGGTCTCCTCCGTGTTTCAGGAAGGAGTCAGGCATGAAGGAAATCAGCAGTGACACCTGTCTGTTAGCCTGAGCTACCTCCATTTTACGCAGCTCCATTTCTATGGCCTAGAATTACAAACAGACATACATTATGATGAGAGACACAAACATCTGCAGGGTTTCCTAAAGGATTTGTATTTATTTTTTACCAGCAGGGGGCATCCATCCTCCAACAACACAAACAATAACCAGTACTTAATAAACATAAGCATAGTGTACAAAAAGTTTGGGGTAGGTAAGAATTGTTATGCTTTTGAAAGGAGGTTTAATGCGTTTTGGTCAAAATCACAGTAAAAACAGTAATATTGAGAAAAAATGTAAACGATTTCAATTATTTTCTATTGTTATATATTTTACATTGTAATTTATTCCTGTGAAGACAAAGCTGAATTTTCAGCAGCCATTACTCCAGTCTTCAGAAATTAATCAAAATCTAGAATAATTATTCTAATGAAAATAAAGTAAAGAAAACATATATTTAGTAAAACAAGTACAAATGTTTACACATTTTTATTTGAAGTAGAAATCTTTGTTTTTCAAAAACTAAATGGTTTTACTGTCACTTTAACGCATCTGTTTAACACATCTATGCTATTAATGTGCTATTATTAGTATTAATAAACTATTTAAAAATCACTACACTAGTCAACATTTGAAGTGGATCAAACCCTTTCATCAAAGTTTTTTTTTATACCTTTCATCAAAGTTGTCCTAAAACCAAAATGCGTTCTTGTCTTAGGACAACTTTGATGAACTTTTTTGATCCACTTCAAATGTTGACTACTGTATTTTATTTCTACTCAGCTAAACAATGTCACATGAATAACAAGTCAGCTGTTAACCTCTGGCTCATTTTGAGTTCAATATAATATCCTGCAGTTCAGTGAAGAAATGAATCAAAAACCAATGACTGCTGTGTTCAGGTCAAATGATTCATAAAAAACGAATGAAAAACTAAGCGTGAATTAGTTTGTGAACTCCACCTGTTCAAACAAACTCTTTAAAAATCACTGGACTACATAAAAAGAAGCATTTTTTTAATAAAGAGGTTGTTTGAAGATTTTATTACCTAGATGTTTTAGTAAGAATAGCAGTGCAGGAAACGCTGTATTAGTGTTCAGTGGATTCACCTTGGCGTAAGCTTTGGTTTCTGCAAATTTGATCTTGAAATCGAAGATCTCTGCAGGCTGTTGCTGCTGCTCGGTGCTGGCTTCCTGTTGGCTCATCAGCTCCCTGTTCACCTCCTGCTCCCCCCACACACACACACACACACACACACACACACACACACACACACACACACACACACACACACACACACACACACACACACACACACACACACACACACACACACACACACACACACACACACACACACACACACACACACACACACACACACACACCACACACACACACACACACCACACACACACACACACACACACACACACACACACACACACACACACACACACACACACACACACACACACACACACACACACACACACACACACAGACTATGTGATGTACGCGTCCCATTTGATTTGTGAGGTCTGCATTTTAAGCCGTATTAATGTGTTGTGGTTTGTCTGTTCAGCACCTGCAGGTGTGCGGTGAGCTCTCTGTATTTCTGGATGGTCTGCTGGTAGTCTGCCACCGTTTCTTGTGCCGCCTCCACGCGCTTCTCCGCCTCTCTGATGCTGGCAACACTCAGATCCAACTGCTCTCTCAACTCCAGCTCCGTCTCTCTGGCGTTCTCCTGCAGCTCATCATTCATCTCATTGATGGCTTCCTACATCAGCACATGCACACAAACCTCAGTACACTGATACATCATGGCATACACTTCTACACAAACTCTTCAAACACTCACCAGATCTGTGACAGTTTCTCGGACCTCCCGTACTTTCTCCTCCAGGTCCAGATTACGCTCCGTCAACATCTCCACCATCTCCTCCGCCCCGAGAGCAGCATCCACCTAACACACGAGCACACACATATTAGAGTGATCATTACTACATCTAAGGCTAGGGGTTGGCGATATACCAGTAGATAAATTTGTCAAGTGGTAGAGATATTGAACTATTGTCTCTATCACGATTACACGTTACACGTGACGTGGTCACAAAATGTATCATTTGCATGCTTTTTTAAGCTCTGCGGATTAAAAGCAAGTGATTTTACACCCCTGAAACACAACCAGCAGTGAAAGAGAACTAATTTCGCTATACACCGTCGTGCACTGTCTGGCGGTTTCTGAGCGCTGTCAGCGAGGTGCGCGCACATGAAAACGGCACTCAACTTAGTTATTTTTGCCGCTTTATAGACCTTGAATGGTTAAATACTTACTTGTATGTATCAAAATGCCCGTCTTTGCAAGTATTTTCATAAATGCAGTAATTTAAGTCTTAAGTGAACGCAAACAGCTGAGATTGAAAACACGTTCATATTTATTTTTTGTGAAACAGTATATATAGTGCAGATCCAGGCGTCCCAGCCCCTCCCCTCCGCTAATACTTACACGGTCCAAAAATGCCAAAAACTTAAAATTGTGTAAAACTTCTTTTATTTTTTCATATGAAATTGCAATGGAAAAAACATAGCATTCATTAAAATAGCTTGAAGTACCATAGTATTCTAGGACCATAGTATTCTTCTAAGTACGTACCTTATGAAATTGTCATGCTTTTTAGGACATGGTACCATGGTACATAAATATGATATTAATTCAATACAATGGTTCAATGATATACCATATACCATCACTTTACCATGATTTCACCACAGTACTTTTTTGCAAGGGTACTTAAATGTTACAAGATTGTCCAGTGGTGCAAAATAACTTTTCTCTTGAAAAATATTTGTATATTTATTTTATAATGTAGATAATAATAGTAATAAAATATATATTATCATAAATATTATAATATATTATTATTTTAATATGTAACATTTTAATATTGATCATATATTTGTATAGATGAATTATATCTCTTGAACTCAGAGATATAATAAACTCTCATATCTTTCAGTGTTAATAGTGGCTCGACTCACTTGCTCTTTGAGCTCATCGATCGTTTTCTCAGCCATCTTGGTTTCCTCCAGTAGATTCTCTTTCTGGCATCTCAGCGCATCCAGCTCAAAGTTCTTCTTTTCCATTAGCTTCTCTTGCTTTGCATGCTCTTGTTTCTCTGATGCAGACAAGTCACGCATCCTAATGCACGGAGCAGTTGATATCATGATCTTCACAGAGCACAACCACAATCAAACAGCACTGATGTAAACCACGGGACTCTTTACACGCTCACCTCACCAAAGCCTCCTTCAGTCGAGCATTCTGCTCCTCTAACTGCTTCACATGGAAACTAGACGCTGCTCCATCTGATCCTGCAGGCCCATAAGCACATATTGTGGTCATCAATGAATACTAACACATATATGTATGGTGAAATTTAAATAACATGTGTTTTTTTGTAAAGAATTGAATACATTAATTCCTCAAGCACTCATTCAATTGATCAAAAGTGGCAGTAAAGACGGCAGTAAATGCTGTTCTTTTGAATTTTGTATTCATCAAAGAATCCTGAAAAGAGTCAAGGCTGCTGAATAGCTTTGCCACCACACGTGACAGTAGCGTATGATTAGCTGTGTTTGTACTTTTCCTCTATCTCATGTTTGAGTATCTCCAAGTCCATGGTCAGCTCGTCCACTCTCTCTTTTAGAGCTTCAGCCTCCAGTTGCATTGACTCGGCCCGCTCTTCTGCCATCTCCTTATCCAGTGTGGCCATCTCAATGGCATCTGCTGTATCTGCCATCTCTTCCATGTAGTGCTCTTTAGCTTCAAGAGCTTCCTTAGCTTCCTACATAAGATATCAACCACTTTCGTTATCCACCCTGACACTTTTCATGATATATTCCTGCGCAGTAACTTGATACCTTCTTGGCCTCCTTGAGTTGTTTCTGCAGTTCATTTTGTTGTTCCTGCATCTTACTCTTCCACTCATGCAGCTGCTCCAGCTGAATCTTGTGCTTCTCAAGCTCCTTCAGCTTTGCCTTGTCCTCTGTCCTCTTCAACTTCAGCGTCTCCAGCTTCTCCTCCAGGTCCTTCACCTGGGCACGCAATGACTCCTCTTCCTGCAAGAGAGTGAATGCATGCATGCAGAGTGCAGACACTGTAAGAGACCTTTCACATGTACATGAATATCAGAGAAAAGTCATGCTGTGGTTTTTGTTGCTCAATAGTTCTGAACCTTCTAAATTATTTGGGTGTTTAGACACTTTTGGCCCAGTGGACTTAAAAAAAACACTATTTCTCTCTCACTAGTAACTAGCATAATGTTTGATTTGTCCACTAACAATGTGTAAATATATACATTAATGGAGAATTCTGCAATTGTTTCATTCATTTCTATTTCATCTCAAAATATGTATGTTGTTTAAAAGTTTTTGGAAATGTCATTTCCATTATTTTTCCGTCATTCGTGTTCTTCACACATCACAGGTCTCAAATTTCATCTCAAGCTCTTCACTGACACCCTTATAAACAAGTACAATAACTTTGCAGAAGACTTTATCACAGGTAAAATTGTTCAGTGTGGTGGAAAGTGTGGCACAACTCTGTGACAGCTGTTGTTGTTGTTGTTTTGTATAAATATTTTTTACAATAGAAAAATGTAAATGGCTTTTGATAATTTTTTCTGATTGTTTAGATCATGTTTTTTAAAATATTGACCATTTTGAACAACTAAATAATTCATATTTTTATGATTGATTTTAATATTTTTAAGATTGAATGTCTGAACCTGGGACAAGGGTAAATAATACAATCTGTTAAAGTAATTTGAACTGTAGTAAAAAATAAATCCCTAGACCGTTTTAATGTGTCTATTTAACTTTCTTTGCTAATAAAAATCATATAAAAATCATCCATTCATTCACTACTGTTCAAAAGTTCAGGTCAGATTTTTTTTTTAAAGAAATTAATACTTTTATTCAGTAAGAATGCATTAAACTGATCAAAAGTGTTAGTAAAAGCATTTATTTATATACAAACAAAATATGTTTAAAATACATGTTAAAATAATATAATTGTATTTAACATTATTAATAAGAAATGTTTCATTAGGGCAGCAAATCTGCATTTTAGAATGATTTTTGAAGTATCATGTGATCCGGAGTAATGGCTGCTGAAAATTCAGCTTTGTCATCAAGGGAATAAATTACATTTTAATAATACATTTAATTAAATTGAGATCATGTTTCACAATTTTTATTTTGTTACTGTAGTAATAAATGCAAATAAATGCAAGCATGGTTAATATAAGAGACTTCTTTCAAAAACATTTAAAAAGTCTTACCCACCCCAAAATTTTGAACAGTACTGCACCCAAAGAAAAAATAAAATAAAAATACATCCATTTATAATCAGTAAACAGATCAATATCCTTTGCCTGAGTTTTTCATAAAATCTGTGACCTTGACAACTAAAAACCTTTACAGACATTTTCACAGTGAAAATGGTGCAAAAGTGAATACTGTGACACATTCTAGTTTAAAAATAAACACAGAACGAAAGTAGTGGTTATATTTGTGTCTGTATGTGTGACCTTGGTGGGTCCCGGGATGGGAGGTGCCCCGGGTGAGGGCAGTGTTGAAGGTATAACTGGAGCAGCCAGTGGTGTTTGGGCAGGTGTGCTGGGTTCACTGCTGCTCATCTCTCCAGCAGAAGCTGATCCTGAGCCCACCTTCACCCCCACTCCAGCCCGCGTTTGCTGAACGACACATGCAGAAATCACTGAAAAACTCTCCAATGAATCACATCAACTACAAGCTTTAATTTAGCAAACACAGATGTGACCTGCAGGACTGAGCTCACCTTGGGCCTTCTGGTGATGATCTGAGGAGAAGACAAGCGTATACAGATACATGACCACCGCAGGTCAGTAGACAGATGAAGACAAATAGGAAAATAGGAGAAAACACATATATAGTAAAGATTAGTAACAGAAAAAAGGCACATGCATTAAAAGAGAACCGAAGAATCTGTTTGAGCCTCAATAAACGACTTGCACAATTTATTTCCATCACATGATGATAAGCTCTGCTTGTGTCTTTAATATAAAAATGTTCTTTTAGCACATAAAGAGTCAAACACTAACCCTCTCTATGGCACTATCTGTCTGCCTGCAAAGCAGAGTGCCTGGCACCAACCGGCTCAAACAAGTACACTCGTTTACATGCAGGCATGCACACAGACGGTCAGCACGCGTTATTGTTATAAACCTGCTCTATATACATTTTATGGCAAACACAATACACATAATATGATTTTTTTTAAACTGTATGCCAGTTACAAACGTTACACTATCATACAAAATATTGGGGTCAGTAAGATTTAAAATAAGTTTTTTTGCTCACTAAGGCTGCATTTACTTTGATAAATACAGTAAAAACAGCAATATTCTGAAATATTTTTTTCAGGATTCTTTAATGAATAGAAAGTTCAAATAAAAAGTTGAAATACATTTTTGTGGCATCATAAATTTATTTTCTGTCACTTGTAGTAAATTTAATGCACTTTTGAATTAAAGTATTGCTTTCTTTCAAAAAAATCTTACTGAACCAATTTTATATATATATATATATATATATATATATATATATATATATATATATATATATATATATATAATATATATATATATATATATATAATGTATATACATTCAATGCCCCTAAAAGTCAAACTTATGTATTTCATTCCACTGGAACAAAATAAATAAAAAACTACGTAAGTGTTTTTTTCACAGTGTCCTCTCAGAGGAACTGAATATTTTCAACTATGAATATGATCAACTAACCATAAAGTGTCCAAATACTTATCATTTTGAACAATATGTCTATTGTTTTATTATTTGAAATCAGAAAAAAAATATTTTTATGAATTATTTTACTTGTAAGGTATGTCTTTGCTTTATTCATTTAACATAAATACCACATGTTGATATTCTGTATTAAAATATAAAAACGTTCAAACATTTTTACATGAAATACTTTTTGAGGCTGCTGTACATCATCAGATCATTTTAGTTACAGTCACCACTTAAGAGAACAAAATGTACTAATCACTCAGACAACTGAATTAAAACTACCTAAACAACCTAATCATCTCCAAAATCACACTAACACCCTAGTTAGACAATAAACAACTGAGCATTTTGCATGCCGCAGAAATAGTAAACAATCTTTTGTACCTTACGAGTCGTAGGTGTCTGTCTCATCATATTGACGATTGAAGAGGAAACACACAAACAGGTGCACACACACACACACACACCAGGTGCAGAAAAAGAGCAGGAGGAAGGATAAAGTCACATTAACAGCAGATCGAGATGAGAGCAGGCCAAGCCCACAACAAAGCCACAAACACACTCATACAGCAGTTGGCAAGTGCTAGCCAGACACACACACACACACACACACACACACACACACACACAGAGAGCGACGGTGTTGCAGGTCGTCTTCGCTGCAGCTGAAATGACTCTCCTCTCCTGCACTGCGGTGATTAAATCCTTTCTCTTCAACTGGAACTGAATCGAGCCCCTTTCTAAACACTTCTCGGATTATAACACTGTCCTTGAGGCTCTGCTAAACAGTAGCCGCCTCTCTCTGTCTGCACCCATCTCTGGCTCTCGTAAGCTCTCAGTGCCTCTCCGCTGTGCCAACGGCTGCCTAGCAAGTACATTACATCACTATACATCCACCCCTCCCTCCAGACGAGAGAGAGAGAGAGAGAGAGAGAGAGAGAGAGAGAGAGAGAGAGAGAGAGAGAGAGAGAGAGAGAGAGAGAGAGAGAGAGAGAGAGAGAGAGAGAGAGAGAGAGAGAGAGAGCCTGGAACAAAAGCGGAGAGAGAGAGAGAGAGAGAGAGAGAGAGAGAGAGAGAGAGAGAGAGAGAGAGAGAGAGAGAGAGAGAGAGAGAGAGAGAGAGAGAGAGAGAGAGAGAGAGAGAGGGACGGATGGAAGTCTGGCCTGTATCCTAGCAACACTCCATTCATCTCTCTATGGGCTCTCCAGTCAGGAACATGTCTGTGAATGCAGGCAGATCATGTTTTAGCAACTTATAGTTTAAACTTAAGACACAACTTTAACACATATAGATATGTACACCCAAAAATGTCGTTACTTAATGTTAGTAACATTACGTACTGGGACCTTGTTGTAAAGTGTTACCCTTAGTTCTTTATAAATCATTGTAAGATGTGTTTCATATGTTTTAAATGCATTACTGCGGTTTGTAAGAGCAGGGATCCATTACCGAACGGAGTGGGGGGGAGGGATGGAGACAGATTGATATATCACATTACAGCTCTGCAAGAGAGAAAAGTGATGTGCAATAGAAAACAGAGAGAGGGATGAACAAACGTGACAAATAATCCTGGACCGTCACTGTTTTCTCTCGGCATTCTACACTAGTCTTCATTTGTCATGTCATATGAACCGCCTGCATTTATCAGGGCTTGTTATTTGTGACGTAGTACTGAATAGAACTAACACCTAAATATTACAGACTTCATATAATCAAGCTTCTTGCAAAGTTTTGAATACGTTTTATCACAGAACATTTTTTTATCTTTATATATATATATATATATATATATATATAAATAAATAATATATATATATCCAGTGGCTCCTGCAGGTGCACGGCTGTACGCACCATGAGCACACAGACCTGAGATTTGCCACACAAACATTTCAGCAGTTATTAGCTCTATGTGTCCCGTATCTCTGTCGACTGAACAGCCATGTCATTAATTATGAATTTATCAGTCTTTTACACGCCAAAGTCAATTTATACACATGAATATCACGCCAAATAAAAAATGAAATTCGTGCTATTATCATTAAGTCGGGTTAGCCTAAAATAATTAATTAGGCTAGATATTTTACAAATGGGAATACAAGGAATTCACGACAACGTTTAACATTCAAGCTGGGCTGCCCGTAACATTTATTGTGAAAAGTTCTTTAAAAGCATCTGGAATGCAATAAAGTAATTTTTAAAGCTGTTTTAAAGCGTTCATTGTGATATGCTTGCACTGTTTTATATCTATAGATTTTACAAATTCTTGAACAAAAACTTAATCAATTGGTAAATTCTTTTAAGTGGTTGCAATCAATGTATTTTTGCTACATTTAAACAAAGAAATTAGGTTGACTAAATTTCAACATATAGACTAAATGTAGTTAAAATAGTGTTTGCAACCACATACCTTATAAATTTATTATAATTGTTTTAGTGTGTCCGCCGCTGGCACCCCCCAACCCCTCTCCCCTTTGTGCGTACCCTCGGAAGAAATCCTGCAGGCGCCCCTGCATATATATATATATATATATATACCTAAAAATAACATTTACAAAAATATATATTCAAACATTTGCATTAGATGCTGTTCATATTAACATATAGGATATATATATATATATATATATATATATATATAATATGCTATTTATATTTAAATCATATATTATAAACTCTCAAAAGCTTACACTGGGCGGTATTCCTATTAAGAAGGTAACATTTTGACTTTTTTTATTTATATACAATATTTGCACATTTTTGTGTTGTTTTATTTATAATTTTGGATTCCTATAGAGCTGGACAATAATTCAATATCAATAGGCTATGCCCAATATATAGGCTATATATTCAATATATATCACCAGTAATCTGGGTATCCCATACACTGATTTATTTGTGGCGGTTGACTTCGTTGAAAAAAACATGAGCACTGCACGCTGTGATGACATTTTCATTTGATCTGATATAAAGTAGTGTTCGTGAATGCAGCTCTGTTTTGTGTGCAGCCGTTTCTGCCGCTCCAAAAGCACCCCCTGCTGGCAGAGAATTCATTTGCATTTTCAATAAGCCCATCTCCAGCAACATGTTTTGTTGTTGCTTGCTCTTTTTTTCCAGTTTTCTGCAGCATATTGATATCAGAATCATATCGTATCGACTGAAATTAAGAAATATAGCCTGTGGTGATATAAATTGTGGCCATATCATCTAGTCCTAATTCATATACAGAATGTGTCAGTCTCTTTAGTTATTCACGGATCCACCATGGTTTAATCAAAGGGATAAGATTAAGTTACTTTGGTGTATTATTAAAATGGCCAAAAAGCAGCTTGTAAATGCTTAACACTCACTATGAATTGAGCTTTAAGCAATAAAGTAAACATAAACCCCACATTGACCAAATCCATGCTGAGTTTATTTATGTAGAATCAAGGTTTAAGACAGTTAAACACAGGTCCTCTTCTCCATTAATGTCCATTTATACTTTCACCTTCAGGACAAGAGCACCGAACCATTCATACTGACAGCCTGAACTAGATAACCTCCTAAATAGCATTACCCCAGCACTGACATTTAGAAGAAAACGCTGGGACGCACACACACGGCTTTCAAGTCCAATATTTCAGTGGTGATCTAATGACAAGACAGCTAATGCCAAGCCAGGCTGCAGAGCGAAGGAAACGCTCAGTCTTTCATCAAACAGTCTTATATCATAGTCAAACACAATGCTTATTTACAATAACAAATGTACAGTATTTTTTATTTAAAAAGTACCATAATTAAATAATTTATTGATATAAAAAAGTGCATAATTTCTTTGTTAAACTAACTTTTATTTGTTTTCAAAATCCTAAAACTTTCTTTAGGTGTAAACTACATTTGAAATCTTAGATTGTCTACGTGGTCTCAGCCTATTTTATAATATTTGTATATCGATATAAAATAGTGTGAATATTGGTTCTGAAATGTATATGAGGATGAACAAATATAAATATGTAGTGATTCAATTTAGGGCTTTTGTGTCAATCTTTACCTCCAATTTATGAAATAAATGACTATGATACATATAGAGCCCTCACATAAAGAAAGAAATGTGCATTAGTGCTTTTAAGAATTTATCAAATAATGCATTAACTAAATAATGCATTAATTAAATAAATAATAAATGATGCATTAATAAATAATGCATTATTTAAGATTATACTGACCACAACTCATTTTTTTATATAACTATTTTCAAGGATTCTGCAATCTCTGTAACAAAGTCATGGTGAATACCTAACCTGAACACACCAAAAGCACTACATACTGTAAAATATAAGTAAATAGGTCAAATCTCTTTCACTCACACGTTCACTAGGTCTGTCTCACACACATAAACACATCATACTCAGCATGCTAATTCATAATATCCATTTAAAATCAGTCATCAAAATTCATCAAAGAACACTGCCATCCAGCTAGCAAAGCACTTTAGCACACATGAATAAATGTACATAAAATTAACAGAAACAATATAGAAACACCTCTGATTAACACACACACACACACACACACACACACACACACACACACACACACACACACACACACACACACACACACAGACACAGACACAGACACAGACACAGACACAGACACAGACACACAGACACACAGACACACAGACACACAGACACACAGACACACAGACACACAGACAGACACAGACACACAGAGACACAGACACACAGACAGACACAGACACAGACACAGACACAGACACACACACACACAGAGACACAGACACACACACACACACAGAGACACACACACACACCACACACACACACACACATGACACACACACACACACACACACACACACACACACACACACACACACACACACACACACACAGACACACACACACACACACACACACACACAGACACCAACACACACACACACACACAACACACACAACACACACACACACACACCACACCCACCACACACACTCACACACACACACACCACACACAGAGACACACACACAGACACACAGACAGACACACACACACAGACACACACACACACACAGACACTCAGACACACACACACACACACACACACACACACACACAGTGAGACACACACACACACACACACACACACACACACACACACACACACACACACACACACACACACACACACACACACACACACACACACACACACACACACACACACACAGGTAATGTGCTGTTTGTGTGATGCCATGCAGCAGAGCGGTTCATTATTGCCATTACTATGGAAACAGAGGTTAGAGAAACATGCGGCACCTTTTTGGGTTTGGTTCCTCGCTGCAGACTCAGACGGAGGAGGAAGAGTGACAGATTAAAGTTTGATCAGTCAGTGTGTTTGTTATGAGCATGAATGTCTCTCACATACAAACACACCAAGACTCCCATGTAAACAGCGCAATAATCTTTTTGTATCTTAGACAGAAACGTTATGTGTCTGTGACACAAACAGGTTGCGTTCATGCATGTTTGCATTAGTGAGTGTAGATTTAGGACTCCTTGTGAAAAATAAGTACACTTTAGCATATTTTTAAAAAGAGTACTTGTATACTAAAGTTCAAACTGAATGTTATATTTTCAGACCCCTAATAGTATGTTATTTACAATGTATTATAGTAGATGCAACTTAAAAGTGCTTTTTGATCCATTTAAGTAGGATTTAAGTACAGCTGTATGTGTAATTATTGTATCATTATTATTACAGTTGAATGTACTGACAAGCACTTATGGTAAACTAAAATATACTTAAATATTGTTTCTACTGAAAATTGTATGACATGTATTCAAATATATTTGCAATTACACATTTGTAATGATGAAGTTGCAGTTAATTTAAAATGTATAATCTTTGAAATGAATATCAAATAACACACTACAGTTGTGCTTAGTGTTTTAGTATGTTTAGAACAATGATTTAAAAAGTATTTTAAGGTTAATCTACAAAATGCACTTTTATGTGTACTTAAGTGTGTTAAGAAACGATATTGTATTGTCTACAAGAACAGTTTTTAAAAATTACGCACGCTTCTTTTTGACAAGGGACAAGAATGAAAGACTATATGTGTGTTCATGCACTATAGTGTGTATTTTTTGGTTGGGAGAAATTAAAAAAGTGCAAAGACATGCTGTTAAATTCATGTACAAGGTGAAATCAGAGGAGAATCAGAAACATGGTTCACTTTTACAGACACAGATACAGGATGAGCGATATGGCACAGCCAAAGAGTGTTACTATGTCACCCTCTGCTGGAAAGGAGAGGTAATATACAACACTTTTAATGTAAAGTAGCCTCAGATGACATACCTACAGTCCATTCTGTACACACAAATATGGGATAAACTCTAATCTGATTGGCTGGCACTACACAACTTTTCTAAGAGCCTACACAATGGGCTCAAGGAAGAAGGGTCCAGTGCATTAAAAACTTGTTCCAATGCCCAGCAAATTTAAGTGATAGCAATGAACATTCAAGGAAGAAATTATAATAATTGGATATGTCAATTATCATATATCATATTCACCAAAGAAGTTTATTTTGAGCCATTCACTTGCAAGTAAACTACATATACACTAGAAGAACGGAGTATTATGCTTTGGTCTAAATAATGGTACTTATTTATTCAGAAATTCTAATTACACACATTTCTAATAAATTCTCTGCTGTTTTTGGTACAGCCAGTGACAGAACAGACTATTATTGTGTGTATCAACAATTTCAGATAAACTCGTCCCTACATGGCATTTAAAAAATCAAACTATGGCTGTTGGCTTTTTTAAGATGGGCCAGACCAACCTTTCCTGTCTGAGTGGGTGGTTCTTGGCCAGAATAAGCTGCAAAAGTCTGGCTAAGCGAGACTAAACACCTTTTCAAAAGGGCACTGGTGTTTGTATAGGAGGAAAGTTATGAATATATACAGTCTCACAGAAACACTGTGCACAAGGACCAATGGAAGAACGTATTCGTTATGTCGAAATCCCTTTCCTCACTCACCACTTTGTTTGACTTTGGACCTTCTATTATCTCTGAGAAAATAAAAGATAACATGAGATCATTACAATTTCAAGTGAAAAATATGTTTGCAAGCAGATATGTGCCTGGAGCTGTTTGCCTACCCCGCTTCAGCGTTTTGGAGGTGGCAGCTTCAGGTGTGTCAGGAGATGTCGTGTCGGCCCCATCTTCCACTAACTGGATCTGCAAGAGGGTCACAGTAGTTTCTAAGAAGTCAAAAGAACATTTACCGTTTTCCCTGTCAACAGAACATTCAGAATACATGTTTGCAAACACACGAGGAATTTGTTGTGGTTTTTAAGAAGCACCTGTCATACATACATATAAACATATAAACATACATATCTGTGAGAACAGAACATTTATATATAATATAATAATAATAATAATGTGTCACAAGAAGATGTATGTACGTGTATTTACTCTATATATACAGGGAGTACCTGTGATTGGATGGGGGATGAATTACGTACAAATACAGAACACAGGTCTGTGTTAGTTGTTTAGGCCAGGGGAAAAAACTGGTTCTCCTGACAGGGAGAAGCGCAAACAGTGAAATATGATGTTACCTGTTTACCTGGAGTAGTACTGCACAGTCCCATCATTCTTGCCTGACCCAAACCATTAGCACAGAACCGACTTCCTCTAGTGCGCCTGTGGCAATAACTCCCTGCTGGGCCTTTTTCACCGATGTGAGTGTCATTTTGAGAGATGGTGGTTCCAGAGGCAAAGAGGGTGTTTCTGGGGGGTTTCAATATATGCCAGGTTGTTTAGACGGTCCTTAACCTCCTGCCTCGATGACCTTTACCGATGACCTCGTCGTTGGTGTAGAGGAGAAGAGCAGTGGGGAGAGAACAGAGAGCCCACCTTAGCAGGCCGCCCACCTCAGATGGAGGTGGGACATCTGAACTAATGGTGTTGAAAGCATCCACAAACAGGATGCTGCTGCTAGATGTTGGAGGATGTAGTGCGCTGCTGGTGGTCTGGGGACAAGAGAGAAGAACCCACCACAGACGTTAGAAGACAAAATTTTTGGTTTCTTGGGTAGAGCTTTGAAGCAGGAGGGGACTGATTTTATCAAGAAAATGGTAGAACAGCACAGGCTTGATGAAATGTTCTTTCCTTATCTTCTGGCTCAGTGTATAGTGGCCAGTAGGGGGGAGAGGCTAATGGCTGTGTTGTTGGAATGTGTGGGGTGTCATTTGGAAACATTTGGACAGTTGTTGATTGGCATGCATGTCTGGTGATTTTCAGCCTTTCCATTAGGGTCGTTGCTTGATGTTTTTTTGCTTTCCACAGTTCTTCTTTGCCAATCTCCCTATATTCAATCTTGCGTCCTCTTGGCCAGGCTTTAATTTTGTCGTTGTTAGAGAAAGCCAGTAAAAGCACACTTTTTAAAAACACTCCAATCAGAAAAATGTTCCTGCTCTGCTTCAACAAAAGAATTAGAAAATTTAAGTTTCACTAATGATAGTTAATGCTTCGCATCGCTCTGCTCACGTCCGGTGTATACATGGTGTAATGCTCTGTGTGTGTGATTTGGTCGGCCAAAGCAGTCACACGCGCATCAGGAGGAATGTAAACTTGAGCAAAACTTTCATTGATAAAGAGAGCAGAATCCTCTTTAAAACTGAACGTATTGATATAAAAACATAATCCACCACCTCTCGTTGAAGGACTCTGTCTGCTCTGATGATTCGCGCTGTCCGGAAAGCCAGGTTTCCGTGAAAGAGTGTCCTTGTTTGTGCGGGTGAATCAACAAGGGAGCGGAGATTGCGTTAAGAGTCACTGTCTGGTTTTCACGAGCGCACCAGCGCGCTTCCCTCGTTGCGTCGCCGCTTGGAAATCCCTACAACTAATACACAGACGGATGGTTGTTTTAGTGAAACAAACACAACAAACAAACAAAACAGCACAAACACAGACATGTGCGGCGCAGCGCAGTTTTATATATACACAAGATCGCTAAAATCATGCAGTGTGTCTCGTCCCATCATTCTTGGCTTCAGTAACCCCCACCCATCAAGCGGCAATATATGTAAACCAATCACCAGAGAGCCCACCTCAGGCCGCCCACCTTTTACTGCTGCTGCCGCTGCTGGTGGTCTGGGGACAAGAGAGAAGAACCCTTAGAAGACAAAAAGAGCTTTTGATTTTATCAAGAAAATGGTAGATTGATGAAATGTTCATGAAAAAATGTATTTGGAAACAAACATGAATGAACATCAAATTGCGGCTTTAAGAGAAAGCCAGTATTTTTAAGAAAAATGTTCAACAAAAGAATTGTGTCATCGCTCGCTCACGTCCGGTGTACATGGAAAGATGTCAATTATTGGTTGAAGGAATGATTCACACCATTTTTTCAAGTTCAACACAACGCACAAACACAGACAAGCGCAGTCCACCGTGTGTCTCGGGCTTCACGTTTATCTAAAAATGTCAGATTCGGCATTATGAATGGTCAAATCACCTGTCAATAACACTCCCTGCCAAAGGTCAACCGTCCCAGTGATGTTGCACTGTATCTCAGCACTTTTGCAACGCTGCTCAATCAGTCAGATTCAGACCAACTGTGTCATTTTTCAAATGCAATGACATGAAGACATTTTGTTAAAACACTGTGACTAGACAATCTGGGGGAGTTAAAGCCATTTGCAGGCTCCTCATTAGGTCTCTGAACAAGTCTATCATGCCCTCCAGATTATATGTCTAGGAGGACAAATGAGGGTTATTTAGGAGCACTCAGACCAGAGCTCAGGGCTGAAAAAGTTTGTGACGCAGCCTTATTCTTTACTGCAGAAGACATCACTGTTACCTGCGGTCACAGTGTGCAAGAACTCACACAAACAGACTCGCACATACTAGCTGATCCTAAGAGACCTGCTCCATTTAGTCATTTAAATTATCTCTAATCACTAAGAGGCTGGGGTCCAAAATGAGTTTTATTTCTGAAACTACTGTATGCTAAAAATAAGCACTGGTCACATAAAGATAACAAGACAAGGCACAATATTTTCAGTGTTATTTATTATTCTTGCTGACTCTAATGTAAACTCTAAATGATCGGAAGAGTTGGGAACATTATTAGGTTACAAAGGAACAATAGAAAGAGAACAAGTGATAGATGTGACCTCTCCTGCAACTCGAAAACAGAGGGCTGTGCTGGCAGCAGCTCACTGAAATGTGACATGTCCATTCATTACACAGGTTTAATAGAGTTACTGGCTAATTTTAAAATCAGCTGAAGGATACGTCATATTTACATGCAGGACAGAGGTGTTGCTGAAAACTGACTTGTGACTCAGCAGAATGAAGTCACTAACTGTGTCAGTAAGGGAGGGAAACTGTGGGTTTAGGAATGTCATAGCTCAGATGGATCTTGTGGAGCTTGTTAAAAAAATAAAACCAAAGGATTTGAATGATTTCAACGAACTTGAAGCTTAAACGGCAGAGCTTTGCCATGTTTGAGTCATGTGCTAGGCATAAAATGTCTATGTTTGAGGAGATTTGCTTACTAAGCCTGATGCTCTTGAATGAATTAAATATTGTCCATCAAATCTTTGCCCGCATGCTTTCATTATAATGTAAATATTAAATATAGGCATATATTTGAGTACTTAACCTCTTGTTAGAAGAACTCTCATAATCCACAAAAGTTTCAGGGAATAAGTACACATGAATAAATAAACACACATGTTTTTGTGTCATGGTGGGGACGTCAACTTCTTGACTTATTGTTTTTATACTGAACTATTATACTGAATCTTCTAACCCTCATACAATACCTCACCGTTTTGTCTTTTTATATTATCATTAAGACATATCTGTTATGATTATTAATATGCTGGCTGCTCCCCATGTTATAAATGTATTCTGTTTTTATTATCCTTGTGTGAATGCATCACTATTCACTAACAGTCCATTTAAACTGGATTGTTATGTTCATGGTGCTGTCTGATGTTTCATGCAGGAAAAAGGACATACGATTTATGTCTATAGATCTAGCCAGAAAGTTATTACTACATTTAAAAGGGTTTGAAATAAGACTAATGTTGAGCTAAAGGCTTTGATTCAGTTTAATATTAGGATTTGGGCTGTAGTCAAGATAAAAGGGATTGTCCACCAAAATGAAAATGTTTTCATCATTTACTCACTGTCATGTTTTTCCAAATCTGTATCACTTTTGAATGCAGAGCACAAAACAAAATATTTTGAAGAATGTTGGTAACCAAACAGAATTGATTTCCCATTGACCATTTTTGTCCAAAGAAATTCGTACGGGTTTGGAAAGACATGAGGGTGAGTAAATGATGAGATCATTTTCATTTTTGGATGGACTACCCCTTTGACAGAATCAAATTTAATATGATTTTACAAAACACTTTTAGTCCAAGATAACATGACATAAAGTGCAGACAATCAAATAAAGGGAAAAAGTTAAATTAGTTGAATAATGAACATGTATCACATTAATCTGTTGTTTTGTGTGTGTGTGTGGTGTGGGGGGGGGGTGTTACTCAGCAACTGTGTCAAAAATTGCATTGCTCCATTACTGGCCTGCAGTAAAACCTGTCTCAAACACACACTGCAATAGATTATAGGAGTTTGTACACAAGCAAAGGCATTTTAGCCAAAAGCTGAGCCTTACAAATTCCAGAAGATTGACTGAGCCCACGCATGCTCTCGCCAGACACATGCTACAACACCTGCACAACATCAATTCTACTTTAATACAAGTAAAACATGCATGTATTCACATGTACGGTGGCAGACGGAAACAGAAAGTGTGTCCGCCGTATGTCACTCACCCTGCTGTAAGTGTATCGTTTCATTTGAGACATGCTGCTCCTGCGTCGCCGTTGACAACGATTCCTTGCCTTGCTTCAGCAACCAGCAAAGGCTTTTCAACCCCCAACCCACTCTCTCTCTGTCTGTCTTCCTCTATCTCCACCTAACGCTCATCACTCAAGCCTTTGTCCATACGATGAGTCTCAGAGATGTGCGTTTTGGTCCAGCTCCAGCAGAGGCACAGACTGAACCCCAGAGGGGACAAAGGGGACATCAGAGGAGGTCCTACTGGATGTCTGGGCTCAGATGAACCTGCTAACATGTGATTTGTCAGAAGGATCCCAGCATTAGATAGAGTTGGAGTGAGATGTGTGTCAGTCTGTCTGACTGATCTGTGTTGGTAGGTGAGTGTGTGAGAGCAGTGCAACTGCGCTAATGTCTGCGCTGCCTTCTGCAGGAGAGCAAAAGAGGCAGAACTGGGTCCTAAAGCCCTCCAACACTGAAAAATCAGCTAAATGATATTAACATGTACATATATTTATTAAATGATAAAAAAAACAAATAGAGAGTTATTTCTCCCAGTCTTCTCACACACATACTGTACAGGCCTAGAAAAGGATTAAATTATAATTTACAGTGCAGCTCAGTATTAACTAAAGCTGAAATCGAAATTAATTAAAGCTAAATAAGAAAATTGGGGGGGGGGGTGACAAAAGCACATTTAAAGAATGACTAAAACTAAAATGTAATAAAAACTGAAAATATATTAAAATAACATAACATAATAAAATTTAATTTTGTTATAACATAACAAAATAACATTTAAAATATTAATAAATACTAAAATAGTATATACATAATACTAAATAAGTGCAGTTATAGCTATAGCTAAAATAGTAGTCAAAATCAAATAAAAACATTTATAGTTTTATAGTTACAAAATGTATACATTTATTTATTTACATATATTTACTGCCACTTTATATTCTATAACCATTTCAGACATTAAATAAATATAATTTTTGTGTTTATTTAACCACTGAAACAAGTGACTGTGTTTAATTATTTTTTTAAACATTTTGATTACATATATTAAATAATTATGATCAAATTCTATTAAATTATTGCTATATACAGAGTAGCTCTGAAATACTTGATAGCAAATCTCTGATGGCAAAATGCTGGCAACATTATGCTGTAAAATATTCTTGCATAATGACACTAAAACAAGCAGATATTTTTACATTATAGACCTGAAACTCAAATAAATATTTATGTCTATTTGTTTTTGGTAAGTAACAATGTAAAACATGGGATAACATACTTTATTATTGCAAAATAAACTCGTTCAGGGTGAAACAAGAGAGTCCTGATTACACTGTTGGGATTTGTGATAATAACCAGCTGACGCTTCATTATCCTTTACATATTAATCACTGGATTACTAAAGACCATGTACGCCTGTGATCACTGGCTGTAACAGCTCTTTTTACTGTGGTAACCTGGGCCAGGAGGTTGTTGTTGAAAAACAACATACGTGCACAAATGTTCCCATGCTTAGCATATAAGATGATGTTTAAGGCAGCAGGTCTCTTTAAGACCGGCTCTCTATTCAGCCTCTCTGTTTCTCTCCAGGTCTATTTGAATGTGACGCAGCTTCCAATATAAAGCATGAGTTTCCAATATAAAGAGTGAGTTCAGTGAGGAGAAGAGCATGCACACAGCCTCGACACACACTGACAAACAAACACACATACACACTGACAGGATTAACACTCTTTATAAACAACAACTGCACTGAATCCCCGGGGGCTTATTTCTGTAAGTAAATGCTGATGTTTGCAACACATTCACTGTTCACTGTTATACAGTTAGAAAGGACAGGTGCACAGCTGAAAACATTGTGCTCACAAAAACCAGTATGCAACTGTGGGTCAATCTGAACAGACATTCAGACAATGCACAAGTAAATCACACAATGACAGCTGCTCTCCTCTGACCAGTCTATAAAACAGTGGCTCTCAGCTGTATCAGTGATACACAGCGTTACAGTCTATCAGGCAAGGAAGCAACACGGCATGCTGGGGGTTTTGGTGGGCATTATTCATTAGGATAATAAGTAAAAAATCATGTTCCATAAAGATATTTTGTAAATTTCCTACAGTAAATATATCAAAACACTTTATTTTTGATTAGTAATGTGCATTGCTAAGGACTTCATTTGGACAACTTTAAAGGGGATTTTCTCAATATTTAGATTTTTTTTTGCACCCTCAGATTTTCAAATAGTTGTATCTCTGCCAATTATTGTCCCATCCATACATCAATGGAAAGCTTATTTATTCAGCTTTCAGATGATGTATAAATCTCAATTTCAAAAATTGACACTTAAGACTGGTTTTGTATTCTAAGGTCACGTAGAAGGAGGAGAACATGCTTCAGTGTGTGTGTGTGTGGGGGGGGGGGTCAGCTGGCACAAGGGAATGTCCTCTCATAAACAGTGTTTTAGTTTAACTATCAGAGAGACTTTCCATAATATGTTTTATAAGAATGTGTCTTCTAGTTCATACATGTAATGTTTTAACATGGCTGTACATGGTACTTTTATAATATGTGGAGGTTTACTATATTTTGAACAAAAACTGTCCCCAGGATGAACGTAAACTGATAAAACCTGATGTCCCCAAAAAAGATGAATGAATAAAACAAAACAAAACAAAACTATATACTATAAATATAACATTATAATTATACATAACTATAATAAAAATTAACTATAATAACACTTGTTGTTTATTTGTAGAAGAGTTGTAATCCATATACACATATATATATTATAGTTATACGTCCATCTTTATTTGACCCTCTAACTCTAGCACTCTCTATTCTAATTCTATTTTATATATCTGTTTTCTTTTTTATTTGAAAAACTCACACACACTTGACCCGCTATCATATTTATTCTCTAACTGCTAGCTTTTCTTGAAAAACTAACACTAGATTTCTTTTTTCTATATTCCACATACTCTTTTTCTTAAAAAAAAAACTTTCTATGTGTACTGCGTTAGGCTAACCAAGATATGTAATAGCACTTGCATGTTGTTGCTCTTTTGTTGGTTTCGATTGCTTCTATAATGTCCTCTTTTGTAAGTCGCTTTGGATAAAAGCGTCTGCTAAATGACTAAATGTGTGTATATATATATATATATATATATATATATATGATATATATATGAATTACAACTGTTGTAAAACAGCAAGTTTTTAACACTATAAATTATACCTATAACAATAATATAACTAAAATTAAGTTTTATTATAGTTATATTATTATATAATTTCTTATAAATTATCAATTTATTGTAAAACTTGCTGTTTTATTGTAAAACAGTTGTAATCCATAAATGTGTGTGTGTGTGTGTGTGTGTGTGTGTGTGTGTGTGTGTGTGTGTGTGTGTGTGTGTGTGTGTGTGTGTGTGTGTGTGTGTGTGTGTGTGTGTGTGTGTGTGTGTTGTAACATGTAATTTTAAGCTGTATAAATGTCACATTTAAGCAATATATATATATTGGTGTCAGTCATTAGGCTACTTGAAGATATTAAATAAAATAGTCTGTTTAATGACTACTCTGAACATTAATGAATTAAACTATACTAGATTAACTATATATAAACTAAATTAATGAATTACACTTGTATACAAAAGGAATGAAAGCAGTGTGATTGTGCACATTTGCTTATTTCCTGTGAAGTGATCAACTGATGCTGCACCTGCCAGCCTGGTCCCTCCTCACCCCACATGAATCAACAAATAAATAAATACAAATTACAGAATGATACAGTCTTCACTGTAATTTAGGTAAATGCTGTAGTAGTGAATAGTAAGAAGAATTAATTCAAGAGGAGCGCGTCGCCAGCAGCCCATCAATCCTCCCATCGACCAGCCACCGCCTATTTATACTACAGCCGCTACACCCCTCCACTGAGAATGATTAGTAAATACATCAGGGGAAAACATCGAGGACGTGAGGCCATTGAACGGTTCTTTCATGCTCTTTATTTCAAACCATGCATTCGAACTTACCGTGATGTTTTGATGCTGTTCTTACTGAGCGTGTTGTGTGTATTCCCGGACAATGTGGACGTGACAGCTACTTCCTGAGGAGCGCGACGTCACACACTCACCGCGCGAGCGCGACTCGCTGGAGACAACGGGGGGGGGGGGGGGTTACCTGGACACGGGTGGTCTACAAAATAGAGTCTGAAACGCTTTCAAACTATAAAAACATCAGTGAAAGATTGCTTGACCAAACTGATGACATATACATATAGCTGAGCAGCCGGTCAGTATCAGGGTTGCAATTAAAGCTACAGTCTTCAATTCATTTATGTTATCTTATGTTGTCTAAATTAAACAAATAGTTCACCCAAAAATACAAATTTAGTCACCCGCATTAAATAATATTGATTAAAAATTGATAAAAGCATCACAATAATCCAAAAGATTGGACTCAATCAATTATAGATATAAAAAAATATGAGTTTGCATATGAAAGCAATATTATTCATAGTTGTGTGATTATTGTGATGTTTTCAAATATTTTCAGCTAATTTTCACTTTTAGGTGAACTATTAATATTTTCAGTTTGTTTAATCTATATTATTTTGGGACAAAATACTGGTTTGAAGTGTTGATTAAATTAAATGTAAATGAATGAAAGTTATAGTTCACCTTCAGTTGGTCCTCTTTGACTTTGCATAGTGCCCCCCCCCCCCCCCCCCCCCCCCATACTTTGGAGGTCAATGCAATTTAAACAGCAATTTAAGGTGAACATCCATTTAAAGACTAAAATATTTTTATTATAAATTGAGTAACGGGGTTAAATTTGTTAATAATTAATCATACATACATATAATCTTATAAAAACACATGCAATTTGTGCCTCTAATGTTTAAATTAGATTAAAAAAATGATGAAAATAATGTGATATCAAAATACACTATCTATCTTTGAGATAGAATGAAATGAAGAAGAATGAAGAATTAATTACATTTATTTAATATAAAAAAGGCAAATGTTTTTCCTCCATATAGGGATATTGACAGAAATGAACACTTTTTACAATCTTTTTTTTATTATGACATGACACCACCGTTTCTGTGTGCATATTTAAACACCATGAAATTGATCAGCCTGGCAGGAAGTGATGGCCACACAAACTCCTCCTCCTTTTCAAACCCGATGCTGTCATACAGCTTATGAGCATCAGTTTGCACCATAGAGGTGAAAAGCACCACTCTCTTCACATTATGTCTGGCAACAAATTCCAAAGCAGTTTTACAAAGAGCTTTTGCAAGGCCACGACCCCGAAACTCCTTTTTTACAGAGATCCTTTTTAGTTCCCAAGCACCTGGCTCCTCCACACAGGGCAAAATGCCCACCGTCCCGACAATAGACCCTTTCAGCTCTGCAACCCAAAAGCAGCTCCTGCTTCCAGGCTGCATGTAGGAGTTCCTGATGTCCAGCAGATCCTCTCTGAGCCCAAGCTGAATACCCAGCTCAAAAATATACTGCACTGCCATCCGAATAACCAGCATAACCCCTCCGACACACAAAATACAGGTCAGGATCGAGCCGGAGAGGATATAAGTGAGAAGACAGAATCCACACAGCATAGCTTGAATCGATGGTTGCTTCAAGGCCTGAAGATACACAGTTCCAGCATGCTCTCTGAACCCAGTGGAGTATATCGTCCACACAGCTGAGTAATCTGCATGCCGATACTCACGGATCTGACACCACAACATCAAGGCTTTAGGACTGAGATTCAAGTGGGATTGTGAGAAAAGCAGAAGACAGTATATATATTACAACAAAGAAAGTGCCTTCTTTAGTCTGAGTACATTTTAGAAAGCTAGCTCAATGCACCTAAATGCATAAATTGTATTGTCAAATATATTGTTTTTTTTAAGCTTACCGTTACACCGGCTTCTCCTGTGCTTGAACTGTTATTCACAGCCCACACCTATCAAACAGAGACATAAAAGTCACCAAACTTGCTGTAATACTGTTATAGACGCAGAACATCTGTGCAAAATGTTGTCCAGAAATGTAATTATTAGTTATTACATTATTACATAAGATAATTCAATATTTGAGCTATGTCATTCGATGCTTTTTCAATTCAGAAGACCGAGTGCGACACTTCCCATAGGAAATCACATGAGCTTCAGACCACTGATGTTGCTCACGGAGCTAATCAAACATGAGTGCAAGTCAAGTCAGGATGATAAATCAAACTCAGAAAAGCTGTTCTATGCATTAATAATATTTATAATCAAAACATGAAAACAGTGAATTCATACGTTTTTATTGATTTAGGTTATTACAACAAATTACATTTGGTTTTATCAGAACAAACAACTTTATCCAGATGCTTTCAGTTATTTAAATATTCAGTCACAGGACAATCACATCTTCCATTCTTTCATTATTTAAAAACACAGAATAGAAAAAAGTCAACAACACAGTAATATAAGAGATGATGATTCTGTTATTTCATTAATACGGTTAAACTATTAATATTGATTAGTAATTTTCACATTCTCGTTGCCATTGTAATCAATGCGTTGGCGTGGAGGTGGAAATGTAACACATATCATTCGCATTGCTAGCAGTTCCTGCTGAGCACCATCTGACAATTTCAAAGCATTTACATGCCTGCTCATCGACCAAATACAAATACTTGATTTACAGGACACTACTGCTCAGATTTACTGAGTCATAGAAGTAGACAGGCTATGAATAAATAAATAGAAATGATCTTAACCAACATAATCTAAAGGACTACAGACTCCAAGCACACGTATCACGCATTTGAGAACATCCATGTTTATTATATGTGATGTGCTCTATGTATGCATGTCGATCATTGTTTAGATGAAAATAAAAGCCAAAATTAAATTTGTTCAACTTTGACCTTTTGGAAATTTCTAGGTTTTGGTTACCTGGACTGTCAATGGGGGACAGAAACCCCTTAGGTTTCATTCAAAATATCTTAATATGTGTGCTGAAGATAAACAAAAGTGATACAGGTTTGGAATGACATCTAAATAGTGAGTAAATGATGACTGACTTTTCATTTATGGGTGAACAATCCCAAATCTGATTTTTTTTATAATAGAACAATCCTCAAATCTGATTTTTTTTATATAATAGATGATATTCTATTATGAACAATTCCTTATAAAGAAAAGTATTTTTTTTCCCACGGTTGATGATTTAAAGAAGATAGAGGTGTGCTTCATTAGTGATCTGAACCAGAGTGTAAAAAAAAGGCCTTGGCGGTCTTGCTGGAGTGGGAGATCTCAATCTCAGTTGTGATGTTGTTTGAGGATGAGCTGGTACTCTATCAATGTGAAATTAGTCAGCTTGGCAATCACATCTGGAGCACTAAATTCGCTGACCTTCTGGTAGCCCATGTGCTCATAGAGCTTCTGTGCATCTGTCTGGACCACCGACGTGTGAAGCAGTACTCCTTGAAAACCACGCTCACGAGCAAAGTCAGCCACCGTACGGCAGAGCGTTTTGGCAATGCCTTGTCCACGGTGAGTCTTTTTAACCGACATCCGCTTCAGTTCCAGGAAGTTCAGGTGTTTCTCAGCAGGCAAACACGCTACTGTACCCACAACACGACCCTGGCTCTCAGCCACCCAGAAGCAGGCGTTAGGTGGATCCAGGTAGGTCTGCTGAATGTGGTTGAGATCTTGCTCAAGGCTGGTCTGGATGTACTTAGTGAACATATAACTCACACTCTGCCTGCCTACGGCCAAAAGCAGCGTGACTGCTAGTACAGGTAATAGGATGGACATTGAGCTGGTCAGCAAAGCGCAAAACACACATCCCAAAACCATCTGCGCTAGGGGCTGTTTGAGAACGTGCATGCAGGACGATGGGATGTGTTCGCTCATCCCGAGAGTAAAAACGTCCTTCACTTCTTCATGATCTTCCTCCTGGTAGCGACGAATCTGCACCTCAGCCATGACCTTCAAATCAAGCATGACATTAGAAACAATTACACCGTAAGCTAAAGACTGTTTATCAAATCCTCTTACACCTGTCTTGTCTTTTTCATGTCTTGTAAGTAAACAATTTCAGACCTAGATATATTATATACACGAAAAACAGATTTTGCATTAAAAAAACATTAGATTAACAGTACTATCTCACTTTGCCAGCCTTGGTGTTTGTGTTTGTATCAAAGACACAGAATTATAAAGTGTCACAGAAACTCACAGCAAATTTCTCGATTACCCGCACGCCTCGATCTTGATAAGACGAGATCTCCAGATTACTGACCTTTACTCGATGACTGCGGGCAGCCAGTGAGGAAATATATGAGGCATTTGTGTGTTTACGGAAGTGTTTAGAGCTTTACTTACAATGGCACTTCCAAGGAATATTAATTGTAACAATATGCATTTAAATTTATACGAATTGAAATAGGCTTTTTCCCCTGCATTTTCGTTAATATTAAAACAAATAATTTAGACTTATCTCACCTATACTGTAAATGATCCTTCTAAAATGAATGCTTTACTTTGTTCCGATGTTTCTTCTTCTCTTTCAAAATGGCCGTTTAAGAGGAAGCACTATCGCCTTCCACTGGAGAGGAGGACGAGGCTAAGTGTGACTTTCTTTCTTTCTTTCTTTCTTTCTTTCTTTCTTTCTTTCTTTCTTTCTTTCTTTCTTTCTTTCTTTCTTTCTTTCTTTCTTTCTTTCTTTCTTTCTTTCTTTCTTTCTTTCTTTCTTTCTTTCTTTCTTCGTTCTTTGGTTCAGTCAGTGTGATAGCTGTTGCACAATTTAGGCATTATTTGTTTCGTTTTAATATGATCAACAACTGCTAATAATGCTGGTTTAAAAGTGGCTGGCAAAGACAGATTGGTGATCAAAACACATTCCTAAATTAGTCATACAGTCACAAGGGGTATAATTTAATTAAAAATATTAATTCAGAGAAAAGAAAGAATATGGTCAAACCTCAAATCCTGTCTCTGAACATATGAACACTAGTGCCATCGACTAGACAAAAACAAACATAGGAGATAGAAGGTGATAATAATAGTCTGCATCTCAAGCAGAAACTAACAGTGACTGTGTTCATTATCACCCTAGGACATGAACCGACACAGAGATAGCAAGGCAATTGTATTTCTAGAGTACATTTACAAAATCCAAATAATAAAAAATAGGTCTCCAGATTGGATTAATAAGATAAAATATTTATTGAAAGATCTGGGGTGGTAACCAAAACATGTTGTATTTGGGATGTTAACCAAAAGCCCTATCACCACAGAAATAAATGATTTTGTGACCTTTATTGCTCAGTTTTACTTCCAGCACATATTAAAAATGATTCAAACTTCAACTGCTGACCAGTTGTCCTGCTCTCCCCTTGACTCAGGATCACCTCTATTCAATGACACTGCATTTGAAACCATTTCCAAAGGTGTACTGACACATGATGAGAACGGTTTAATCAGACTGTCTCTGCAATGATTTCAGTTCATACAGAAGCACAAATACATTGTCATGAACTGCATCACCACATGTACCATGTTCCACATCTATCTACAAGTAACAACACTATTCATGTTTGTTACAATTGTGCCCCTCTGCTGAAAAATCTTTAACTTTGTGTTATAAATCTATAATTGTTATGACTCTTATCAGGAGGTCAGTGTGTAGAGAAAAACAAAACTGGAGTATCCTGGTGTTTAATGAGTGGCTATGTGTTTGGTGAACTGTACATTGCTATGAATTGTAGGAATACTGAGTGAATTTCAACGTTATATACTGATTCATAATGTACAGTATGTCATGATTCCTTGTCACAGATTGTCACAATGTGTTTTTATGCATGTAATGGCATTATAATGATTATTGATTAATGTTAAAAATGTAACACTATACTTTGTTATATTAGCATTAAATTAATTAATTATTTTATTACTAATTAAAAAAAGTTAACACTGCTATTGACAGAAAAATGGAAAATGTCATATTCCTAAAGCAAAGTACATTAAATTTAAATATAGAATATAAAACTTGAAATTACATGTATGAATACCATGTATGAAAAAACTAAACATTTTACTTGTCATTGTACTACAGCAAACACTTATTTAAATATTATCTGGAAAATATATACTTTGTGTAAAAGTTCAAATCTCAACATTTTCTGCCCAATGTTAGAATTTAGGAGAAACATCTTTAGTTCAATTCATATTTATTTGTATAACTCTTTTCAGAATAAGTGCCATTAATTAAATCAATTAAAAAGCAGTTTTACATAAAATGATGGCATATATAGCCTATAACTAGTGAGCTAAAGGTGACAGTGGGGGAAAAAAAGCCATCTAGAAAGACAACAAACAAAAACAAACTAGAGAGATGAATGTTTAAATAAATAACAAAATTCACAAACAATGTACAATTTTGTTTTTTAATTCATTTGGTGGAATACATTTTGTATGCCAGACCTTGTTCTAACTCAATGGAAAGACATGAAAGGTTTAAATGCCCCCTTCCCCAATAAAACCAGTAGTATAAAAGACACACAAAAGCTATCTTCACTTTCATTTCCTTTGGTTAGAGACCGTGTGAACATGATACGGTCTCACTCAAAAGATGCTTCAGCATTGACATTCGGATGACAAAGCTGCTCAGAGACTCAGTGCTAGGCTGCCCCTGCCACTGAGGAATACCTCCTCACACAGCGCTGTACTGTTTCCCACTCACATCAGTATAACAAAATCTCATCAAACAATACAATACAAATCATGTACTCCAGGATCATATGATTGTGTTATGTTTTTCCCAACAGCAAATACAGTACAAGTCTAACATACAAACAGAAAAACCAACTGTGTCTGTCTCAATTTTGGGTTTCTGGCACTGAAAACAATTGCTCCTTGTTTCTCACTTTCATTCGCTTCTTTCTTTCTACCCCAGATTGATGTCTCCAGCAAACAGGGTAATAAGCAAGATGACAGTGAATCCGGTGAGCAGCCCAGCATTTTGGATCAGGAAGAACACAACCCTTCCTCGATAACCTTTGGTGTGTGTAGCCATGATACTGTTCATCTCTGGGAACTGGAAAAACGGCAAACATTGTTATTAGACAAGGAAAGCTTTTACACAACGCTCTGGAATACCTGATTCTGATTGGTCAGTCGTGGCATTTTTACTATTGTCCATGAAAATTGTACATTTGTACTTTTTCTTGTATCACAGCTTTGCTCGTTCTTGTTTCTTACAAATACAACTGGTGGCATCTTGCATCTAAGATGGTAGTGCTTATAGTCAAAATGATCTTAGATGATTTTAATATACTGTACAATTGTTGCTATGCTTGCTTTATTGCTAGGCCAGGTTGTGACAAATTGGATTCTGCCTCAAAATTAGATTTTCATAGTTGTACCATGTACACACAAACTGTAATAATATAAAATATGTATATAATTACTTTATAATGCATTAATAAACAATGGGACATAGTGTAATTATCTTTGCCTTTAAATTTAACATTACATTTTACATTTAACTGTTAATTATAATAATAAGAACAACGACAATAATAAACACTTATTATTTAACACTTAATTTATTTTAAAGATCGTTTTGATGTGTGTAAACGTGGTTTATTAGCTAAGCTATCTGGCTAATCAGGTATGATAAGCTAACTGAAACAGATTTTAATGGCTTTTAAAATGCAGTTCAAACATGTATCATAAAATGTTGCAATTTTGTAGGAATTGTGGTCAGGCATGAAAGAGAGTAAGCATTAACAGTTCTTTAAACTTGATTTCTAGAGAAGACCTGATTTATCATGACACCAGCTGTTTTGTTTATTGTTGTTGACTATTTTTTTCTTAGTGGAATCTTTAAGGTATAATAAAAGCTATAAATTACTTTAAACTGAAATCAATATTTCATGGCCATTTTTATGCCAATTTGTAAGTGGGTGGGATAATGTACATTCAGGCAGTCATTACTGCAATTCATTTTAAGATTTACCACAGTAAGAAGATGTCTTACCATGTCTACAAGAGAGATATAGAGAAACATTCCACCAGCAATGGCAAAGATAGCATTTGGAGCAAAACTACTGCCCAGCAGGATCCCCAATGCAAGACCGAGGTAACAGGACATCGCTGACAGCAAATTAAAACACGCAGCCTGACCAACACTCATGCCTGAGTTCAACAGAATCACAAAATCACCTGCAGAGAGACAGAAAGAAAATCTGACATTAAAAAATGACATGATCTTTTGATGATGGGTCTCTATGTCTGTGTTTTACCCAGCTCATGAGGGAACTCTTCACAGAAGATGGCAATAGAGGTGCTGAAGCCGGTGAGCAGAGACAGTGTGAAGGACGCGCCGATGGCCAGACCGTCGATGAAGTTATGCACAGCATCACTGACAGTGATCATCCACGCCACAGTCTTTATATTAGACATTCCCTCCCCTTTCAGCCAGCGACAAGTTAATAACACGCATGCATTCTGCACACATTTAACAGAAAACAGACATTGTTAAATCGTTCTGATCTGCCTTATCGTAATAAAGCCAAAAATGCCAAAAAAATGTATAACAAATACGAAATTACATACAAAAGTTAAATAAATTCCCATTGTGAGATAAAGTCAAAAGATATAGCTAAAGCTGCATTTGTGACAAATAAAGTCACTATCACAAGAAATATAGTCACAATTGTGGTTTTTAAAGTTATATTCTAAAATATAGGCCTGAAGTTGCTATTGTAAGAAGTAAATTCGGACTTATGTAGTCTAGTATATGTTTACAAAAGCACAAACAGAATGTAGTGGAACACAACTGTGCTTTAACTGTGTGGATGGCCATTATTTTTGTTTTGATTATGTATAGAAATGCAAATGAGTTCTGTGTTACCTGTTCAACGGCTGGACTCTCACTCGAGTTGTTGGACTTTTCACTGATAGAGTTCATTTCATGATTGGTGTTGTTTGCGATGATGTCACCGCTGATGTTGTTTATGACGGCGTCATTGCTAAAGGTGGTGATGGGGACATCAGCTGACTGCAGGGGAGGGAAATGACTGTGTCCCAGCTGCAGTGGAGGTGAACCATTGAGTTAGGCCTGAAAACAGCTCAATCTGTTCTAGTGAATAATGTCCAAACACGTGCAAGCGCTTACCTCTGTATCTGTTTTCAATACCATCTTTAAAACTCGTTCAGTGAAGAACAAAATGTAAAATCCACCAAAAATCCCAACTACGTTTAGCACATAGTTATCATCTTTAGGATCTAAGCCAAGGGCCTGTTCAGTTGGCACAAAAAGATAAGAATGAGGACTACATGCATTCAGAGTTTATGTAATTGACTGTTATCAGCCAATCTGATAACATTTTACCCTCTAGAGCTACATAATTTTCCATCTAAACCTTTGTATCTAAACCATTTTATCTCTCAAATATCATCTCATAATCTCATTTTAACTCATTCTTACCTCTGGGATAAGTTGCAGTACAGCATTTGAAAACAGTGTCCCAATGGCCAATCCAATTAAATACGTCATGACTTTTGGAAAATATGTTTTTTTAGTCAAAGGCACCAGAAACAACCCCAACAGAGCAGCCAAGTTTATCACGGTCACGGCCAGGAAACCATAACCCCAAACTACAGGAAGGAGGAAACAGATTTACACATATTCAGGCATATCAAAATTATTTCCATCAATTCAATTCAAGAAGTGAGAAAAACATAGCTTCGGTTTATCACAATTCAGTGCCGTTCTAAATGTGGCTCAGTGGTAGAGCATTGCATTAGCAGCGCAAACGGTTGTGGGTTCAATTCCCAGGGAACACACATACTGACCAAAAATGTATAACCTTAATAAGTCGCTTTCGATAAAAGCATCTGCTAAATGCATAAATGTAAATGTAAAATGTACTTCACTGCATCCCAACACAGAAACCTAATGCAGGAAGTGTATTTGCTTCGGTACTGGGATGCAGTGAAGTAAAATACTCTCTCTTGTACAGTCTATTAGTGAGGATATCATTATCATGTGAAATGGGATCAGACAAAGGCTGTTTTTTCTGAATGTGAAATGAGAAACTGATGCCGCACAGTTCAAGTCCCTCAACAAAATGAATGGATCAACAATGTGATGATGGGTCATGGAAAATCCACTTATCAGTTCAAGTGTTTGCTCTCTAAAAGAATCTGTGTGTAATGTGTGGCGGTGATAATATTAACTTTTAACCATTATGATTCATAAGCAACAATGGAAAAACCATGATTACACAAAAGTGTGTATTTCTAGGTTGAGTTTCACTACAAATACACTGTGCACCCAAAATAAATACTATAGAAAATCAATCTGTAACTCCCTGATAAAATAAGTTGATATGGTCTCCAGAGGTTTTATTGTAATCTCTGCCTATTTCCTCATAACTCAAAATATATTTTCCTGGCTCCATACAGCACATTCGATTGCTGTTTCCACCAAGGTGAAGGCATGTGTGGTAATCATACTCACCTTTGTGATCAGGTAATAATGAAGAATCATTATGGTTTGAGGAGGAGGTGTAAGGGCAGGCAGGGATCAGGACCTGATTGAGAATAGCTGGACACATCATCTCCAGATCATCGAGACTGACGGCAGAAGCATTGCTCAGTCCAAAGGCTGACAGCAGCTCTGACAATGAAGAACACTACAAAAAAAAAAAGTAAACATTTGCATCATCAAGAATTAGAACGTGGCACTGATTTTTGAGACATGGGACAAAACATGTCTCTTTTTAAATGTCTCCTATTACTAGTAAGCAACACCAAACACAAATTATTACTAAATATAATGTTTGATATGCAACATATGGTTTGGTGACAATTCCATATATAAAAATCTGTTGAAACCATATGGAGTTTCAGTTCATTTATTTAATAAGGGTTATCTAACTTTACAGGAACCCCGTTTTCATAAAAAAAATACTTTTAACTTTATTTTTAAGAAACCATATAACAGTTAATTATGTAGCCAGAGTTAAACATTGCCTATATATTTTCTATTTTCATCTGTTTTATTTTATATAGCTATTCTAATTTAAATTAGACAGCTTTAAAGTAAATATTTAGAATTTTATAAATCAGATTTTCGGTTTCCAAACCAACGGTATGAGTCCCGTTAGCCAAGCAGGACATACACAATAATATTTTTTTTCCAAACAGGCAAAGCATAACATATTGAAAAGGTAATGAATATTCGTGCTGAGGCTCTCCAACAAATTCAACCATGCAGCCTCGCACAATTAATTCAAAATATTTATTTTCATTGTTTTTAGTTTTAATAAATTGTATTTATTTTAGTAATTACTTCAACATTCTGCATGGAAATTAAATACCATATATATAATATATATATATAAATATATATATATATCCTATATATCCGTATGGGTGTTTGGCTTAGTGTCATGTTAACTGAATCATTTTTATACAGGTTCCTACCTTTTGTTCAAATTAAGATATTTTGAAATGTTTTTAGCTTTATTTTTTTGTTTTCCATTTAACATGTTAAGTTTTGAAATGTCGTGTTGTATGCATTTGTCATTTTATTTAATTTCTCAATTTTCTTAAATGTGTGTGTATATATAGTATTTATAGACTTGTAACTTATAGTTTTAGTTACTTTTTCTTATTTGTAAGTCGCTTTGGATAAAAGCGTCTGCTAAATGACTAAAAAGTAAAGTAAAAGTTTGTTCTAATAGATAAAGCCCTGTTTGCCAAAACAAACAGATATAAACTTTCCACTTGCATTGTTATATTATAATGGGAAACAGTCCTAACAGAAAGAGTGAGAGGAGAGGGTAGATGTGTCTGAGACGGGACGCGTCTTCATTACCTCGGTGTTCTTCAGCGGATTGGCGTCAGCGTCGACCGACGGCGCGCGGCGGCTGGTGATGAGGCGCAGAAAGTTTTCCAGGTTTCCCGCGGACAGCGAACCGCTTTCACCGTAGAAGCGCAAAACATTTTGAATAACACTTTCCTCCATAGTTCTATCCTTTCAATATGAATAAATTTACCGAACAACTATCCGAGAACAAGTCAAGACGGATGGAAACCACATGAGCACATTCGAAATAATAACAGAAACCGCAGGTTAATAAATGAGAAGCCCAATTCTTTCATTTCCTTTACAGAAATGATTTTCAATCTCCCGGAGGTGGGAGGAACAGCTATCTGTCGACTTTACTAATCAGTCGCAATCAGTGATAGTGGATCACCTCTGACGCGCAGTCATTCCTCAGCAGAGATCGCGCGAGCCGAGGAAAGAGCTGCTGGACGGAGGGTCAAAGAACAGCGACGTGCTGCTGCCCAAACACTGCTATACCAGCCACCACTCCCCGTGTCAAAGAAGCCTTTGTTTGCGCTTTTCCAGACATTCTTGCAACGTGTTCAGGTCTGACTTGAGTAACTTTCAAGTGATCTCATGGTAGGACGTTACAGCCGCGAAAAGAACAATATTTACACATTTCTCAATCAAGCCTTTTCATTTTTTTGTATCAATATTACTGACCAACCATGACTTGTGTTTTTTTTAAATAGTCACATTATTAAGTACAAATATAAAAAGATTAAATATATTATTGTAAAAAAAACATTTTTTCAATTGATTCATTATTTGACAACAATGGCGTACAAAAGTAGCCTAATAATTAAGGACGCAGTGCCCCACAATCTTTTATTAATTTGCTTTGTATTGTTGATTTTAAAGAAGCTGTCAGTCAGTTTATGAATTATATCAGTTATGTCAGTTTATGAATTATATAATAAAATCAGTAGACATCCCTGAGAGACGTGATATGAAGATTTGCAGTGATTTCTTCAGCAGTGGTGGGTCTCCATGCTCCAAAAGTAACTGTGGACTTTTTGGACAGCATCAGGAAGCCATTGGCATCAAAGTGACCAGGAATATTGTCAACATCCAGCCAAACATACACAGCAGGAAAGGAACAGTGCAGAGTCACAAAAAAGTTCTGCACAATTCCAGAGTCCTTTACAGCAAACTGCAATATACAAATAAAATAAACCTGTCAGTCAAGGACAAGCTCTTTGCGTTTAGTAACATCTCTGTTTGTAAAGAAACACATTTTAGGAATGTAGTAGGCCTAAATGAGTGAATTATCCAAGGTGGGTGGGTGTGTTTGTAAATGGTGTGTGAGAATGTATGGTTCTTACTGTGATGTTGGGTTTCTGCAAACCCTCTGCATATCGTGGAGAGCTGAGGAAGATGTGATTGTGAGGGCTGATCATTTGACCTTCCGGACTACTGAGATGAAAAGCAACTATGCATGAGCGCCGTGTGCAGTTCCCACATTGCTTTAGCAGAGCGGATATAGTGTGCTGAAACACAAGGGTGCTTCCTCCTGCTTTTATCGTAGTCACGTTGGACTCTAAAGAACACACAGCGTTAAAGCTGCCCCAGCTGTGTAATTTCACCTGCGAACAGGAGTATAAATTATATGACAAATTCATAAATAAACTAATGCAAGTAAACACAAAATGAAAACATTTATGCTATAGCACCGGAAAGTCTTGTGGCACTAGATGAGGTCTGTCCAAAACAAAGAATGAGGGACAAGCTGTTTTGGTTAGTTTAGAGATATAGTACGAATGTTTTATTAAACTAATAGTTTGCCCAGAAATGAAAAATAGCTGAAAATCTACTCACCCTCAGGCCATCCAAGATGTAGATTAGTTTGTTTTTCATCTGAACAGATTTGGAGAAATGTTGCATTACTTGCTCAACAGTGGATCCTCTGCAGTCCAAACAGCTTATGAAAATATCAATTAACATCTTGTGAAGTAAAAAGCTGCGTGTTTGCAATAAAATCCATCAAGGCGTTTTGACTTTAAAGCGTTGCTTCTGGCCACAATACAAGTCCATAATAACACTTCCTCTAGTGAAAAGTCTATCCACTGTTTCCCCTCTCACATCAAAATCCACCAACATATTTGTTTAGAACTGTTTTTTATTGTAAGCAGTGCTTAAATTGTGCATATTTCTCTCATAATTCAGCCCAGGCATAGAGGAACCGTATTTGAAGTTAAAACATCCTAATGATGGATTTTTTTTATTACAAACAAGCAGCTTTTCACTTCACAAGACATTAATTGATGGACTGGTGTCTTGTGGATTATTGTGATATTTCCATCAGCTTTTTGAACCCTCATTCTAACGGCACCCATTCACTGCAGATAATCCACTGGTGAGCAAGTGATGTAATGCTAAATTTCTCCAAATCTGATAAAGAAACAAACTCATCTACATCTTAGATGGCCTGAGTACATTTTCCATACATGTTCGTTTTTGGGAAAACTATTTATTTAATTTACTCTCTTAAAACATTGATTTGCATGACTAAATTAAAATGTCATACAATTTGAACATTTTTGAACATTCTCTGATCATGATATAATAAAAAAACAACAGTCAGTGTTAAAAAAAAACACATCTTACCTTAGCTTTGACCGTGTGCTTCTCAGAGTGGCTGTCAGAGACAGCATAGATCAGCAGGTCTCCCTTATCCTCAACCCCCGCTGAGAGTATAGGAGCATAAAAACCAGTAGCCCAGTAGTGTAGCATTTTCCATTTACCACCAAACTCTGAACGTACAACAGATTTTCCAGTCAACAAGCATACTTTGGCTTTGCATGATCACGTGCACATATAAATGACAAATTACTTTTAGTAAGTAAGAATGCTTTATTCTATATGGTGATGAAGAGTGGTAGTCATGTACATGATTCATTTACCTACAGAGGACCAGGAGGGCCCCTGCCAAATGTCATTAAGCTGCCAATAAAGAGTGCCCATCGTATGACCTTTGCCCTCAACAATGTCACTGCGGCTGCGGCGGTAGAATTCTGTTTGGATCTTCACACACTGCGCCTGCATCACCTGTTCAAACCAAAGTATGTCATCCACTTCTGTTCAAAAGTGTGGAGCTGGTAAGATTGGATACAACTATTTGATCAAAAATAGTCAAAACAGTAATATTGTGAAATATTATTCCTATTTAAAACAGCTTTGTATCTATTTTAAAATGTATTTTATTTCTGTGATGTTACAGCTTAAAGGTGATATGTGTGTGTGTTCACCTGAGTGATGTAAATAGTGTCTCTGTATCTCTGCACCGGGTCTGTGCTGTTAGGGAGGATGTAATGTAGTTCTGCTTGCTTTAGCATCTGCTGATTTCCGTCTTCATGATGCTGACGATGAGCTGAGAAATTGCTGCTGAAATCCCAGTCTGAAGACACTGAAACCTGGTTGAAGTTGAAAAACAAGAGTGTTTGATGGCGTTTCATTCCCCTTTAAATAAGAACCATGCTTAATTCTACTAAATGTGCACTTGTAGTGTACTTCAAATCTATATTATATTTATTTAAAAAATGTGCTTGCGGATAGTGAAATATGAATGAAATAAAAGGCCATTATATTCTGTTAGTCATATAGTCAGTCAATGGGTCCCACGGTTTGATAGTAAAAAACCCCATAAACGGTCAAAACCAAATGAAACCCTGCGGCTCGTGACGATACATTGAGGTCTTAAGACATGAAACAATCGGTCTGTGCAAGAAACTGAACAGTAGTTATATCATTTTTTACCTGGTTTGGTCTGTGTATGTTTTTTTTACTCAAAGCCATGGGTCCCATTGACTGTCATTATATGACTGACAGACAACAACAGTTTGAGTTAAAAATCTTAATTGTGTTCTACTGAAGAAACAAAGTCACCTACATCTTGGATGCCCTTGGGGTAAGCAGATAAACATCAAGTTTTTATTTTTGGATGAACTATCCATTTAAAAAAAGAGTACAATTTCATTGGGATCAGAACATAAACTAGTACTAGGTGTTCCATACTGTGACTGTTAACTCTCCAAAAGCAGACAGATTTGTATTAAGCCTAGTACCTTACTAAGTGTGGACAATGAAGGCCAGGACTGGAAGCCATACTCAGAAGCAAAGCGAGTGCGAGGGAAAGCAGTCCAGTTCCAGCAATCCTTGTAATAGCTATAGAAGTGGGTGTCTCCATAGTGGGGGTCATAGGGGTCCTTAGACACCCAGCCTTCCTTCTCAGACTCAACCCCATTGGTTGGGCTGGACACTAGGAAAGGACGGGTGCTGTCCTCCTGAAGTACAGCACAGCATCCTTTGGTATGGTTTAAGATGGTATTTTAATGTTATTGCGTGTATCTCAGTCTCACCTGCAGAACAATGTCTCTGATGTTCTCAACATACAGATAGACATAGTCCTTCACGTACAGTGGTCGCGCAGCAACAGAGATGTTGAACCAGTCAGTTGCTATGGCAGCTTCATTCTCATTGTTCCCACTCCAGATGATCACAGAGGGGTGAGATTTCAACCGTCGGACCTGAAAAAAAACTCAATTTAATTGTAAATAGTAACTGGTGAGTCAATGATGCTCATTTTCTTTCTCCTGGATGTGTCATTTATTCAAAAGATACATTAAAAATGCAATTCACACATACGATGGCTTGAAAACACCTTATAATTTTTGAATTAAAATTCATTTTGAAATATTTTGGGGGGCATAAATGTCAAACATGCCTTGCTTTCTATTAAAACCGCTTCTCTTAATAATAGTTAAGAAAAATTTGACCCTTGCAGCAGTGTTATTAGTATTATTTAAATTATCAGTACTTAATATTTTTGATTAGCTTTTATTTTGTTTTCTTATGGAGTTTTGTCATTTCTATTAGTTTTTTATATATATATTGAGCTTTTTTTTGTTTTTAATTTAAAGTAAATTTAGTACTTACTAAAAAACTTATTCTATTTTTTTTGTGCCAAGCAACATTTATAATTATCATTTAATTGTTTAATGTTTTCAAATAATATATTTATATATAATATAATATTTTATATATAATATATGTTTCCATTTTATTTCAATTAACAACAATTTTTTATAGTGATAATACATGATATTTGTACTAAAATATCTTCTTTTGTGTTTAACATAAAAAAGAAACTCATACTGGTTTGGAATGACATGAGGGTGAGTAAATGCTGACCATTTTAATTTGTTTGGTGAACTATTGCTTTAAAATAATGATTAAGGAATGGACACTCACTGTATCCAAGATACGTATATGGAAAAAATATATATGTGTTCTATTAAAATATACACTCACAACATGACATTTTTGAATCATTCCATTTAAACTTTTCTTGAAAATGATTCTAAACACTCTAATATGTTATTAACTTTTTTACTTGTCATTTATTTGAGGTGAACATGACATATGAGAGTGCAATGTAAGCAAACCTGCTGAATGACCTCTTCCCTCACGGTCTGTATAAAATCCTTTTCTGTAGGGTACAATGCACAGGCAAACATGAAGTCCTGCCAAATCTGACATAAGAGCAAACAAATAATCAAATCCGTTATCATTTATTTTAAAGCATGTCACAGGTGGAGGATGTCCTATAATAAGCTTACCATGATTCCATACATATCACACAGGCTGT
Organism: Ptychobarbus kaznakovi; assembly: GCA_027422405.1. Lineage (NCBI taxonomy): Eukaryota > Metazoa > Chordata > Actinopteri > Cypriniformes > Cyprinidae > Ptychobarbus > Ptychobarbus kaznakovi. Next base: position 11,303,126 of record CM049801.1, on the reverse strand, counting down.
AGAATATGTCTTGCTCATACACTCCACCCCCCCACACTCTTAAAGCATTCATATTGGCCTTCTGTGCAGACCGGAGCAGGATTGTGATCCTGCAATGCCAATGCAGAAACACGACAAGATGACTAAAGTTTCAAAGTGCTTTCACATTAAACAGAATTCAGTCTGGTCATTGAACTAGGCTGTAAATCTACTCACATGTCAGTGGTCACCTGGTCCTGAAAGGCATGAACAGGAATCCAGTTCGACCCCTTCAGGAAAACTGGTTTCCCATTGATCCGGAAGTAGAAGCTGAGGCCAGGGGAGGAGGGTATAGGCTCCTGGACCAACTCCACAGTGCGGAAAGCAACCTGAAACAGAAAACCACAACACGAGAGTGAAATGATGCAGATTGAGAAAAAAATACAATGAACTGAGAGAGACATTACCATTCGGTCGGCATTAAATGTCTCTCCACCCTCCAAGTTGACATCTATAGTCAGGCAATATAGAAACTGCTCTCCATGTCCAGACGGCCACCACAAACTGACAGTCTTAAAGTGAACATATTAGTTGTCTTTATTTGAAATAAAATAAACATTAAATTAAATAAAATATAAAAATTAATTAAACGAAATATATAAAATGACAAAAACACAACAAAATTTACTAAAACTATAATACAAACTAAAATTAAAGTGAAAACAGAAAATGTCATTCATTTGAAATATGAATTAAAAACTATAATAGTATGCCTAACTATAATACTATCTCAATTATACTAAAATAACAGAGATGCATGTGATATTTCCTCTGAAATATGTTAAAATGACACGGGGTGGTCATAAAGAAGCAAACTAGACCTGATTGAGCTGTAAGACAAAGGACGTTTTAATCTGCCCAGGTGTAAGAGACAGTTGAAATTCTGCCTCTGACTGCAGTAATGGTATGGACAGATGGACAAGACCCTTAGATGCAACAAAAACATCAAAGAACAGTTCCACTTCAACAGTCCAGCTTGAATGTTCAGAGTCTGGATACAGAGAAAGACATGGACAAGAATACAGAAGAAAGAGGGTTCTGCATATTGTGTTGATTTGTTTTGCTATTATATTAATATATAAAACCTCTTTTCCTTCATATGCAAATATGTGTGTGTACCATATTTTGGATTTGTGGTATAACTGAGAACCCTTGAAGTGTTGAAGACTTCCAGGCGAACTCCCTTCCAGATGCCCAGAGTGGGGAAAGATGGACCCCAGTCCCAGCTAAATGAGCTTTGAGCCTGAAAACACCAAGTGGCCAAAAACTCAATTAGGAAACCAATAACAATACAGTTTTTTGTATATTATTTAATTAAAGAATTACATATTGGATACACAATTATTTAACCCCAGTCTTAAACAACAAAAACATAGGTATCGCCATATACTCTAATTCACTTTTTGGGTTTGCGAGTGTTACAAAGTTTGTACCTTTCTGATAAAGTTAACATGACACTCTCCTTTCTGTACAGGAGGAGGACAATCAGGTGGTACCCTGTATTCAGCATGGGCACGACTCTTCTGAGATGCATATGTCACAGCTGACATAATCCACACCTGGAGAACATTCTCTTCATCCTTCAGCAATCCAGTGACTTCAAAATCCTCAACAAAAAGATTAAGGACAAATATTTAAGGACGGCAGTTGTTGTAATTATTATTATGCCGGAGTCTGTAAACATACATATAAAGCACAATTCAATCAAACTTGTACTTATGTACGAAACAGTTATTCATTTACATATCTGCGGAACATGTTGTCTGTCTTTCCGATGGGGACTCCATTGAGAGAAATGGTAGAGACTGTGTCCACTCCTTCAAACACTAGGACGGCTTTCCCTTTTCCTCTGTAAAGAGTACATTGTATTCATTGTGGTACAGTCTAAATATCACACTATTGTTATCATAAATCATATCCTTGACATTCTAGCTCTAGATCAGAGGGTAGGTTTAGTTGGACTTTGAGGGTTGCTGATTCACCTAACATGAGTAGGTACTGAGAAGGATGTAGTGTAAGTCCAGTTGTCAAGTGAAATCCATCTGTAGGCCAGGTCATTAAACCTATAATATGGATCCTGTTGACACAGAATAAAGGTTTGAGGAACACTAATTTCACAGTGTTTGTACTGTTAATACTGACTTCAGAAAGTGTGTTTATACCGAAATGAATCCCTGACGCTGCAGAGCCGTATGAACACAGCCTGGCACCTCCGCACTGAGAGAAACAGATGAGTTTGAGTTCATCAGCTGCCATTTCCCGTTCAGAGAGATAATATCAACTCCAAGACTGGGACGCTTCACTTCAGCGAGTGCGCTGTCAAGAAAAGAGACCTCTAACAGGTAAAAGCACGCAAAAGACCATACCACACGATTCATGTTTAATGATCATGGCAGGCTTGATACTACCGAAGTCATTTCTGTATTACATAGTTGAATCACGGGACATGAAGCCATAAACACACACCGCCCTGATGTTTTCTGCGACACTTCCCGGTTCAAATCAAAAGCACAAGCGATCAGCTGCTCTCTCGCGTGGAAGCAATAACATCCGGTTGCGTTTATGCTAAAGGTATGTGGATGTCAAATATTCTACAAAAATAATTTAAGTATATTAATTTTATTTAAATTTAATGATATAATTTTAACAATGTTTTACAATTAAATGTTGTAGCGAAAACAACTAGCTATTCGAGAAATGAAATGATGAGGGCTTTTATTATGCCTGCACTGCTACCTTATGTGGTGGGATATTGTTCTATCTTCATAACTAGAATCTTTTGAATTTACGCATTAAAACATGAATTCACTGATTTTTTTTGTTATTTTATATAAGTGGCTTTTTGTGTATCTGAACGCAGGAAAGCATTCACGCGCTTTAAATTGATATAGTTCACCCAGAATTCAGAATTTGTCATTATTTTTTACTCATCCTCATGTCGTTCCAAACCTGTATGAATGTCTTTCTTATGTTGAACGTAAAATAAGTTATTTTGAAGAATCCTGGTAATCAAACAGTTGATGGTCGCCATTTATATCCACAGTCTTTATTTCCCTATTATGGAAAGCAATGGTGGCCTACAACTGTTTGGTTCTTCAGAATTCCTCAAAAACTCCAATATCTTCTTTAACATAAGCAAGAAACTCATATAGTTTTGGGATGACATGAGGGTAAATAAATGACAAAATTGATATTTTTGGGTAAACTAATTCTTTAAAACGAAATATGAGTGTGAGAAAATGAGAACACTTCTAATTAGAAAACATTTTGTCTTAATTATCATCACTTACTAAAATATTAAAGAAATCTTAACTGTTTTTTTTGTGTTACAATACAATTTTTTTCCAAGATAATTATTATTTTGCCCTGACCAAACCTTATTGAGCACACTAATAATCAGATGATTAATTCCAAATGATTCATGGTCTTAAATGGTAATTTCAAGCAAAAAACCATAACCACTTTCCATATTCAATACGTCAAAAAAAGTCTAATCTATGTTTATTTGAATACAGACAGTTAAATTCAAATGGAAAAACACAAACACATAGTATGAGCTATACATCTTTATTGAAAGGACAAAGTAGCGGGATTTTAAATAGATATTTAAGCCAATCGATTAAATTGTTTTTCAGTGTCACGGCTCTGACCCTTTTGGGCCAAGAGCTGATCAGACTGTTGCAAATCTTTACAAACAAACAGGATATATCAGTCCCAATCTCCCACTGATGTACAACGTCTGAACTTTTCTCCTGCATTTGCATGCATTCCAGGAGTAAGGCCCCAAAAAAGCAGAACAACCTAAAGACATTCTCTCTCCGAGCGGTCAAACAGGCATGATGTGTTGTGGAGTGAGAGGAGTTGATTGATAAAGATCATAGATAGGCAGAGCTGAGAGTGAAGGAACATCCGTCAGACTGGCGAATTTGTCCATTTCAAGACTTTGTAGTGTGTAAAGGGCCAAGAGCAGGCCTGCATTCCTGTTTGAGCAGAAAACTGGGATTGTGCCTCCATAAGAGACAGATGGAGAAAAATGGTCTTGCAACAGTGTCCAAAACATGAGAACAAACGGTGTACAAATGTGTCCAGCCAACATCACATGGCATATTTCTGAGTCCATTCCCGCGCTATTCTGTTGTATCTGCAAAGAGGACAAAAAAACATTAGACCGTTGAAATCAAGTGACTCTTCGTGCAGCTCAGTTTTGAACCTTTCTGATGATTCCAGTTACTATGTCATTTCTCCTTTATTAATTATGTACTTCAGTTTATCAAGTTCGTAAACATTTTTACTTGAAGATTTAAGGCAAGACACCCCAGACGAATAGGAAAACAACGACTACACATCACCATAGTTTATTGATTACATTAAGAGTTGCACAAAAAAAAAAAAAATATTACAGGTTTTTGAAATTTGATAGTTAAATATTCAAATTATCTAACAAAATATGCACTTATTTACATACATTTCCTGAACAGAAATATAAAAATTTGATAAAACCAGGTAAATCAGAAAATACTGTTAGCAGCTAGAAAATAAAAATAAAATAATCACAATATTTTAGGAATAACTGTATAAAATCAGGTGAATGGTATATGACAAAACCAATCTGTAGAATCCCTGAATAGGAATAAAACTGTAAAGTGTTAAGTTCTAATTCTGAGAAACTGCCTTTAAAGATATATATACTGTAATTGAAATCTACAGATGCAAATAAAGTACGATAAAATAAACACTTAAAAGGTTTCGTTCCACTAGTCTGAACACATTATGAAAAGCCAAATAACCCAAAATCTTAAAGGAAAAATGTTTGCCTGTAGTATCTTGCCTTAATGTAGGCTAGAATATATTTGTTCTACTAGCATCCTGATGCTTCTCATGCAGTGCTACAACTAGCTCACACAAACCAAAAATACTCAGCCATTACAATTTACAGCTCTAACATTTTTCACAAAAAAAAAAAACTTTCATGCTGCTTAAAAAAATTATGGCTAGCCATGCTTACTGCGAGGTTTAATGCAGGACTAAATAAACCCTATCAAATCACAAGACACTGCTGCGTTTGAGAAAGATAAAAGCATATCTGACTTTTCACTTGAAAAGATTTTGTGCTTTTACTCAGTAATTTCAGAAGAGACATGAGAGCATGTATTAGTGATGCACACCTGCTGTGGCCACACGCTCATGCTGCACCACACCGGAAGCAACAGTTTGCAGAGCTTCACTCTCTCTACAGTACCTCTAATGTTCACAATGCAGAGTTGACTTTCACCTACAGCATGGCATATTTCTCTGTCCATTCCTTTGCCATTCTATTATACCTGATAGAGCATGACATAAGGCGCCCTTATTTATTACATATTTTCTACTTTATTTTTTTACAACAGATACTGATATTATTTTATTATTTGTGACAAACTGCTGTAATTGGGTGCTGACTGTATTCAAATAAGCATTTTGGATCAGACTTACAATGTAAATGTAACTGGATTCTCTAGCAAAAAATAATGATAGTATGTATGTATGTATGTGTATGTGTATGTGTATATGTATGTGTGTGTATGTATAGATTTGTGTGTATAATAGATTTCACTTATGTATATGTATGTATACAAGCATAAGTGATGATTTTATGGTGTAATGTTTAATTTTATAGTTCTTGCAAAAAATGTATAAGAGATCTAAAGATTATAAAAATTGTAAGTTAAAATGAAACATAAATGGAAGATAACAAAATACAATAAAGAAAAATTGACAAAGCAAAAATGTACAAATAATGTTACAAATAGGAAACAATGTATCATTTAAACATAACAACATCTGTTGCGCACGTGTGTGAGAATATAATAATTGTGCTTCAGTCTGTACTTACTTCTCTGTGTCTGTTTTATAGATTCGGGCAATCTCTGGCACAAGAGGGTCGTCTGGATTGGGGTCACATAAGAGTGAGCAGATGGACAGGAGAACTACAGAGAAGTAGACACATACACCACGTCATTAACATATAACACAGGGAATTCAATTATACAAAATATCATGTTGCTTGTCCAATCAAATTAGTGGACTGGAGCTAGCTTATGTATTTATTATAGGCCTAATGTGTTTCCAGTATTAGGACTAATTGTTTCTAACCATTTTCTAATAAAGAAACACCTATTATAGAGTGTACCTTTAGAAATAGTAAGTGCAGGAGACCACTGGGACCTGAGGATATCCAGACAGATGCTGCCATTACTGTTTATGTTGGGATGGTAGATTCTTGTAGTAAATGCAAGCTAAGATAAGGAACACAAGTGTTATACACACCTAGTCAAACAGTGTTGGTTTGGGTTTTGTTTTTGAAGTTCTTACCTTTGGTGGTTTAAAGGGGTAATCTGTTGGGAAGTGTATGGTTAGGAAAAAAACACCACCCTGATATGGACTTTCATTCTGTTTTAAATAAAAAAGGGAAAAATATTATTAGTACATTTACACGACTGTTTGGGGTCAGTTTTTCATTTTAAAAAGTGATAGTGAAGACAACAATGATACAAAAGATTTCCATTTCAAATAAATGCTGTTTTCTGAACTTTACATTCATCAGAGAATCCTTAAAAAATGGTTTCCACAAAAAATATTAAGCAGCATAACGGTTTTCAACATTAATAATAATTGGCATATAAGAATGATTTTGAGATGAATAATGACTGCTGAAAATTCAGCTTCACTATCACAGGAATAAATTACATTTAAAATACAAAACTGTTGTTTTAAATTGTAATATTTCAAAATATTGCTGCTTTTACTGTATTTTTGATCAAATAATTGCAGCCTTTGCTAACATTAAAGACTTTTCCCAAAGACACAGTTCGTACATTTTATGTCAGTACTATACTATTCTAGGGCTGTGCAATTAATCGCATGCGATTGTCATGCGCATCTCGTCAGTAAAGCAGGTTCCATGATTGGTGGTAAATCTCCATCATCTCTTTTCAGATGGAGCGGCAGTTAATACACAGAGCCGTAGTTCACAGACAAGCTACGAAATATCACGTTAATAACCGCAGATGAATCGCATTCGATTATGAATGTGAAATTACATAGCTTGTCAGTGAACTACGTCTCTACGCGATTAATTTCACAGCCCTTTACTATTCAGTAACATGCTTCTGCAGCAGTGCTTTGTTGTACTCACCGGCCCCATGATTGTTGCCTGCCAGTGGAACACTGCAGGAGAGATTACATGTACAGCATCAGTTTACAGTAAATATCAGCCGTAAACACCACACATATATGTAAAGTCTGTGATCTCACCATCATCCCCACTGGACCAGCTGAACACTGTGCAGGAGGATCACGTGCCAAATCATTCAATTCCTACAGAGAAGAGTCAGAATGAGTTTCGTGAAACAAGCATGCAGAACTACTGAAAAGACACAGACTCTTCATAACGAAGGGTCAGTAATGGCGCTTTGCTCTTTTATCACTATGGTGACAGCAAGATGAAACCAGCAGATTGAATGTGTATTTATAGTTCCTGAGGGGTCATCAGGAGAAGAGCTGGAACACAAACTGAAGTCCACAGGCATGTCCGTCTGCGCTCCCTACTTTAGGAGCACTACGTTTATTTTTATTTCAACATGTCTGTTGAGTGGGAAGACACCTGGGGGGTATTTAATGACAGGGGGGCCATCAATCTAGAGATTTTCCATTGCACAACTACAGACAGGCAGGAACTTCACAACACATTGACAAGTTTACTTCATTATATGGATACAAAACTATTTAGGACCCCAAATTGAACCGTGCAGTCCCTAAAGGTCACCTAAAAGAGGAGAAGTAATAGGGGATCAAGACGTCAAAACGTTTAGGAATTATCACATTAATATGGACTTTAAAAATAATTAACTAAACGACTATTTTAGTTTTTGTTTCGTTTCATTTCATAAACGAACTATGGTAAGAATTTACTACCCACACCACGAAGCAAAGTGTCAATACTACAGTAATAATTATTATGAATTAAATATCGATGTGAGATTTATCATGTATCATCTAAACATTTTATAGTGCCACCTATGACATCGAGACTGTCTTACGTAACTTAAATAATTATTAGCTGCCAAGACCATTATTCTCACTGGTTGACAATGGCGCTTTAAAATTGTATACATATACTTAATAATAATATAAAAAACAACATGTTTGATGTCCTTATTTGATAAACTAAAAAAATCGTCGCTTGTATCAGAAAAAAGCATAACGTTACATAAGCAATACGGCGACAGGCTGATAGATGACTAAAATATTAAATGATACTCTGGTTTATAATATGTCTGGCTTATGTATTTATACTCGATATAATTTCCCACTTACCTTATGGATTCGTTTAAGCGCCATCTTCCCACTGGGTGTACGTTAGTGGTTCCTGAATAACTAGCTAAATATCTCGCTCTTTCTCAATATGTGAGCTAACCTGAGAGCTAGCCAGCTGCCTAGATAAAAAGTAACATAAAAAAATATCAGGATGTCAAAAAAAAATTTATATTCAACGTCTAAAAAAATGATATGGCAATCAAACGAGTGAATACAGACAGGCCGTGACCCTGTCGGTGCCTGTAATGCTGATGTGTGTACACTTCTCTTTCAGTTTGTTGTCTGCGCTGACAAGATGTCCGTGAGCTTGTTGTTAGTTCTTCTTCCTCTCGTGCGGATTAAACGGCGAATTAAAGCGTAATCATGAGACGAGCGCCACCGTGAGCGCTGGATGACGGCATTAATATCTAAAAAGCTACAATATGAACGTTTTTTAAAAATTACAATTTACAAGAATTATAGGAATATAAAGGGATTATCCAGAAGAATAGTATGTACCTCCTTGGAAATGAAATGTTTCTTTTGAACTACAGGTAAATTAGATGAAAGCAAAGATAATGGTCGCGGTACAGTGAAACTAGACAATGGCCAATTTGTGAAATTTAAGTGAAGTTCACCATTGGGCCTTGAATACAAAATAGTTCAAATACAACTCTGTCTGAGCTATGGTACAAAGATGGCATCAATTCATTTGGGCATGTGATCTATATCATTGCAGGCCTGCAGTCTTGGGATGACTAAGATCTTTTTTAAGGGTAATGATTAAAAAACAAATGTCTACACCAACAAAATATTTTAGCTTGGCAATAACTAGAAAAAAATGTGTATTCATTATAAAAAAGTACATGGACTTTTTCTATTTTATTAATTTATGGATTCTTGGATTAAGCTATTATTGGACTTTTATGATTTTACTAATTTATTATGATTTTATAAAATTAATTAGGCAATTTATTCATCCAGGATTGGAGGATATCTTGATTTTTAGTTCTTTTGGCTTTTTAATTCTTGTTTTGTCCTAAATTAAACCATTTTAATTCATCATGTTGAGGCCCCCTGGTTCAGAAGCACTCATCTATGGGATTTATTTTGTATTCAATGATAACCATATTCATGGTATTTAAAAGCTAATTCAAGGTACAAAGAATAGCATAGTATTATAATGGTGCATATACACAAAACATGTGACTCTGGACTACAAACCCAGTTGTAAGGTGCATGGTATACTTGTAGCAACAGCCAACCATATACCATTGCCATATGAGAAATATTGCCAACCAATAGCCAAAGTCAAAATTATCGATTTGCTTTTATGCCAAAAAATCATTATAGGATATTAAGTACTTATAATGTTCCATGAAGATATTTGGTAAATTTCTTACCGAAAATATATTAAAACTTAATTTTTTATAACATTGCTAAGGACATAACTTGGACATCTTTAAAGGGGATTTTCTCAATATTCTGATTTTTGTGCACCCTCAGACAGTTTTTTTTAAATAATAATTGTAGTTTATATCTCCATTTAAAAAACATTTACTCTTATGAGGGAATGGGCGATATATCTCATGCGATATGCATGCGCATCTCGTCAGTAAAGACGGTTCCTTGATTAGCGCTAAAATCTCCATCACTGTTCTCTATCATAGGTAACTCAACGCTGCGTGACGCTTTGGAAACGCCCTCTGCGTGACAAATGTCTGAAGCCTCTATAGAATCACGCCAATTCATTGGCTGGTGGCACGACGCCTCCTCTGACGCAATGACGTGTCAGCTCATACTGGCGAACGCGCCACCCACTCCTCAGATTTCTCTGCCTTCACGAAGCGGTCACACTGCCCTTCGTTGTTGCAATTTTCTGGCCCTATAACTGCATATTTCGGACGCGATTCATCCATCTGCACTTCGGCGACTGCCTCAGTGGAACTTTGTTCTCCTCGCGGTGAAGTGCCATGGAGTTTCGCCGCTGTCAACCGCCGTGCGCGCGTTTCATCGCTCGCTATGACCCACACAGATAAGTGAAAATTATATGTTTTGGGTTTACGCATGCGGTTTATGGGATTTGAATGTAATTTTGTGAGAATCTCCGTCTCATAGCCCTCCGCTCTCGGCTTGAGGTGTGTGAAATGGAGTCATCCATTTTCCCCGTCGTGCTCCGGAGGCTCCGCGTGAATCCGCGGCCTCTCGTGAATCCGCGACCCGGGGTTCGGATGTTGAGCTCGAGGAGACGGAGAGTGAGCAGACAGGCCTCGCCTTTTCTCTCCCTCCCTCACCCGAGCATGTGCGCGCGAATTCACCGGTTGAATTCGCGCAGGATTATCTGTTTCCTAGCCAGAGGGCGCGTGACCGTTTTCCTTCGGGCTAGATGATATATTGCTAACTGCAGCCCCCGACTCCGAGGATTTCGGGCCTACTTTAGCAGATGCGCTACCGCTTAGCGGTCAGGAGGCGCGGCCTTCACCGGCCTATTCGAAGCTCGTGGACGTGCTTTCGCGCGCCACTGAGAGGCTCGCGCTGGATTGGCCCGACGAGCCCCGCGAGTCTCGCTCTTCTCGAAAATCTCCGTCTCATAACCTCCGCTCTCGGCTTGAGGTGTGTGAAAAGGAGTCATCCATTTTCCCCGTCACGCTCCGGAGGCTCCGCGTAAATCCGCGGCCTCTCGTGAATCCGCGACCCAGGGTTCGGATGTTGAGCTCGAGGAGACGGAGAGTGAGCAGACAAAAGGCCTCACCTTTTCTCTCCAGAGCGTGTGCGCGCGAATTCACCAGTTGAATTTGTGCATGATTAATCTGTTTTCTAGCCCGAGGGCGCAGTGACCGTTTTCCTTCGGGCTCTAATGATTTATTTGCTAACTGCAGCCCCCGAGCGAGGATTTCGGGCCTACTTTAACAAGCGAATGCGCTACCGCTTAGCGGTCAGAAGGCGCGGCCTTCACCGCCTATTCGGAGCTCGTGGACGTGCTTTCGCGCGCCACTGAGAAGCTCGCGCTGGATTGGCCCGACGAGCCCCGCGAGTCTCGCTCTTCGAAACTCGACGAACGGTTTCTTAGCGGTGCAAATTCCAAGCCTGAGCGGAGGAAGCTGCCGTTTTTTCGGTGATCTGCTCAGGAGATCTCCAGATCCTGGAAACAGCTGTTTTTCTTCCCTCCTTACTAACGCGGCGGCCGCTGACTTCACCGACCTCGTGGGTTCTGTGGAGCAGGGCTATACCGCCATGGCGGTTGGCCTCACCGCACACGCCGTGGGGTGCTCTATGGCGGGTTCGGTGGCCGCAGAGTGCCATTTGTGGCTAAACCTCTGTTCGGGGGAGCGGTTAGCTCGGTAGTGGAGAATTCTCTCCACCAAGACGCAATCGGCTGCTCTCAAGCAGTTCATGCCAAGGAGATCAAGGGACTATTCCACTCCCTCCTCCTCCGTGTCTAGAGAGCAATCGCTCCCCAGAAAGGAGCCTTCTGGCGGCGGTGTGACCCCAGGCCACGCACCCTCCCCCAGCTACGGTTTGGGGAGCCCGTGGCCGGTCTTTTCCCCACCAACACCCATGCAAACGGGTTAACCTGAAGTGGCCCAACAGGCCTGCCGCTTCGGTTAATCGGGTCGTTCCTGACCTTCGGGTCGGAATGAGGAGAGCCGCTTCACCGTTACGAGGCGAGGTCAGACCAGCAGAAGCGTTTCTGTCCGCCCACGACGAACGCGCTCTCCTCACTCAAATCTGTCACAACCACCCATCGTGTCTTGGTGTGCAGAACGAGTTCACCCTCATTTTTCATCGGTCTGGCAGTTGGGGGGCATTTTCGTATTTCCCCCTCTTCAGTCCGTCCTTTCGCATCCAGCGGGCCGCGGTGTTAGGGGACACAGCCAGTTCTCCCCTGCAGTGTACGGACCCCGTGCCGGCCACCTGTCAGTCCAGCACTTCACTCCCCATCTATACATGATTCGGTCCGGCTACAAACTTCAGTTTGGGAAGAATCCCCCCTGTTTCGACGGGGTTCATCTGACCGTAGTGAACAGCGCCTCCAAGGCTTCTGTTCTACGCCTGGAACTTTCCTCCCTCCTACAGAAAGGAGCGATAGAGGAAGTACCGCAGTCGGACATCGAACGAGGGTCTTCAGCCGCTACTTCCTTCGTCCCCAAGAGGGACGGCGGTTTGAGGCCCATTCTGGACCTGCGGCGTTTGAATTTTTCCCTTTACAAAGGGAAGTTCAAGATGCTGACCATGAAGAACATCATGTCTCAGGTCCAGGAAGGAGACTGGTTTGTCACTATCGACCTAAAAGGATGCGTACTTTCACATCCAGGTCGTTCAGAGATACAGGAGGTTCCTTCGGTTTGCCTTTGGAGAGAAGGCTTACCAATACAAGGTCCTGCCCTTCGCCTGGCCTTGGCACTGAGAACGTTTACGAAATGCATGGATGCTGCTCTGGCCCCTTTGAGGCTCCAGGGCATCCGTGTATTGAACTATCTGGACGACTGGCTCATTCTGGCTCACTCCAGGGAGCTAGTAAGTCGTCACAGGGATACCGTTCTCCGCCACATCCATTCTCTTGGCCTCAGGATGAACGCCAAGAAGAGTGTGCTCCTCCCATCTCAGCGAACCGTGTTTCTAGGGGTTCGTTTGGATTCCGTTCAGATGCAGGCCCGTTTTACAGCATGTCTGGCCCGCTTCAAGCTAGGCCACCATGTCTCTGTGGGAACCTGCCGCAGGCTTTTAGGCCTCATGGCAGCGGCCTCCCCTGTGTTGCCCCTAGGGTTGCTTCACATGAGGCCGTTTCTCTGGTGGATGAAGGAGCTGAGGTTACACCCCATTGTACCAGCCACTCGCCTTATCAGGGTGTCGCGCAGTTGCCTTCGATCCCTTTTACTATGGAGAGACCCCGCTTTTCTCCGGAGCGGTGTGAGAGTGGGTGCGATTCACCGTCGCCATATGATTACGACGGACGCATCTATGACAGGCTGGGGCACGGTCTTCGAGGGAAGACCGGCGAGCGGGGAATGGACGGAAGAGTTCCTCTCTTGGCATATAAACTGCCTGGAACTCAGGGCTGTCTTCCTGGCTTTGATGTATTTTCTCCCCCTTCTCGGGGGGCATCATATCATAGTCAGAACGGACAATATGGCGGTTGTGTCCCACATAAACCGTCAGGGAGGTTCACGGTCGCGCACCCTAGACAGGCTTGCGTGCCGTCTTCTCCTTTGGTCCCAGGACAAGTTCCTTTCGTTGAGGGCGGTTCACGTTCGGGAATACTGAACCTTGCGCCGACTTTCTGTCCAGGCAGAAGCTCAGGCCGGGGGAATGGAGGTTGAACCGTCAGACGGTATCCCAGATCTGGGATCTGTTTGGCAAAGCGGAGGTGGACCTCTTTGCTTCGCAGGAGTCATCCCAGTGCCCGCTCTGGTTCTCCCTAAGTTTCCCGACGTCTCTGGGCATAGATGGTTCGCCCACCCGTGGCCGAATGTCATGCTGTACGCGTTTCCGCCAATAAAGCTGATTCCGACAGTACTATGCAGAGTAAAGGAGAGCAGTGCCCGTCTCCTTCTCATAGCCCCATTCTGGCCCTCCCAGACGTGGTTCTCGGAGTTAACTCCCTCTTGTATCGGTCTCCGTGGGAGATTCCGATCAGACGGGACTTGTTGTCCCAGCTTCAGGGCAAGATCTGGCATCCTCAACCAGAGCTCTGGAAGTTTTGGGTATGGCCCATACAGGCCAAGGGCTGTGACGAATGATTTGTCTGTTGAAGTCCAGTAAACCATAGCCAGTGCCAGAGCCCCTGCTACTAGGAAGCTGTACTCTTCCAAGTGGGGCGTCTTTGAATCCTGGTGTTTGGCTCGTGCGATTGACCCAGTTAACTGCCCTGTTGGTCCAGTGCTGGATTTTTGCAAGAGAGACTGACAGCTGCGGGGGCAGCTGCTACCACCCTTAGGGTTTATGTAACGGCCTTTGCAGCCCGGGTGATGAGCTCGATGATGATACACCACTGGGGAGGCATCGGTTGGTTCTCGCCTTGATGCGTG